>VOPJ01003740.1:244883-399439 GCA_014673585.1 Semibalanus balanoides
GGGGGGGGGGGGGGGGGAGTCTGCCGGCGCAGGACGGGGACATCATTCATTGAATTTCAGCGAGATTTCTTTAACTTTGGCGTGAAAAAATATGTTGAGGCAGCTAACGATGGATGATTTTGTTCAATACATACCTCAGGTGATAATCAGATGTCTTTTTTGGTTGTTTATGTGGCCATATTAGGAACTTCGAATATAGCGCCCGTCGGTTATAACGCCCAGAATTGCTCGGTCCCAAGATGGGCGCTATAAGCGGCGTCTACAGTATATGAAACGATTATTTGAACGTTATCTTGTAGGTATGTACCACAGATGGACATCAATCAAATGAACATCTATTAGAATGACGTACTGGTGAAAAATACGCAATTTGTGAAGAGAAAGTATATGATGCATTTGCATTGAAAATGTGATTGACCCTGCTATCCATATTCCTCCAAGCTCTTTTCTCTCTCTCTTTTCCCTTTCCTCCCCTCTTTTTCTTCGCTGTGTTTCCGACTTCCTGAGCGCTGTTCGGCACTGCACTAGCGCTTTTCGCTAGCTGACGTCCTGACGTCACAATTACGTCACGAAAATAGTCGCAGCAGGAAACAAACGAAAGCACTCCCAGGCTCTCTCTTCAGGGCCAGGGACATATCACATCTGTGTTGTTTTCATTTTATATTGATTTGTCTCATGCGCCACTATTGAAACACATCCGCTAGCGCTATCGCCGCTTCTGCGATTTTCCGCTAGCGAAGATAGCCTCTCCGCAGGCTCCACGTTTTCAATCGTGACGTATTCATTCTCTGGCTTTTAATTGGCTGACGCCTGGTTGCCATGGAGAACGAAAGCGCTACTAGCGCTACTAGCGGCCGCTAGCATGCATCCGAACAGTTATCTGCTCTCATTTAAATCATCGGCCGTCCGCCGTCAGAATGTCACGATAAGGCGAGCAGCATCCGGGCTCGTCTTATCGTGACATTCTGATTCTACGATGTCGTCTTCCTCGTTCAAAAAAAAAACAAAAAAAAAACACACACACACACTTTGAAATATTTTCTCTAGACGTTTGTTGTTAACGTTCTGGCCTCTAGGTCACAGTAAATCAGCTTCATCTTTTCTTTCACATGCTGCATTAGCTCTGTCAACATAGCTGTCGTTTCCTTTTCTACTATCGCCATTTTCGTTTATCATTTCGGAATTCATTACCGGTCTTTTTATCACGTCGCTTTCATGCTAAAATGTAGTCCGTTTCCCCAATCCCACGTGGTAATCATAACTTCATTTCCCTGCAGTGTCAGTGGTGTTAAGATATAATTCCGTTGGTAGGTGGTAAAAAGAAACCTCTCTGCCAATGATCAAACCTGGCCAGACAGGCTAGTGAAAAAGTTATTATCTAGAAGTCCTCTTTATCTTCAGTTAAATTATGTTTGGTGTATACTTTGATGACGAAAGGCGATTACCAAACGGGCGCGAGGCCTCCTTCAGCTAAAGGGCCCAACTGTGAGCTTTAGCTCTACGCATGTGAGCGGCCCAACTGTGGTCATTCTTTTCAGAGGCTTATTTCTTCGCGACTAATTGATTGATGAGGCTGAAAATGTACATTCAAAATGTTCATGATCGTACAAAGTCGATCATATTACTAAACTCTGCGTCGTCGGGTTTAGGAGCAGCACAAACTGACACACGGTGGTGACTGGTGAGTGGTGATGGAGCAACTTGCGGTCACGACGCACCGCGTCCTCGCGCACGGCCGGTCCATGCTGACCTGCCCGGTCACGTGACTGTCTGCGGCCGGTGAAGGACCGCCACCGGGGTCACCATCCCTGGCATGTCCTGATTGACTCAAAGCAACGCTTTGATTGCTCGTTCACATTAGTAAATAACGCGTTAAGAACATAAGAACAGGCCCGCTCCGGTTCCCAAACACACATCAAGGGTCAATCAAGGGACCGGATAGACCAACAACTTCCAGAAAAGTGTAATTAGCTGTTTTTACAAGGGTTTTTCTCGCCCAGTCGTTTTTCGACCGGGTAATATTAGGTCCGATTCGGGCGTATTCGCGGTAAAATGGCTAATTAGCTTCCGTAAAGAAACAAGGCTTTTCCTGGCGTATTATTGGATAGCAAAATTTATTTAATACTTTCATTATAATTTAAAGTATAAGTATATGCTCTACAAAACAATTATGTCATTTACTCCCCTGGTTCTTTTGCCCGTAATTCAATAAATGAAAACCAAACTGTACCAATTTTAAGTGTTTAGTTTCTTTCTACAAACAATACCCAAAGTGCACCCGAAAGGGGCTTAAAAAATATACTTAAATGCCCCTATAGTTTAAACTAGACCATCATTACTAATGTCATTATAATTGGCGCAAAAATTTTAAACCAGTTCGTTAGGAGAACAAAACTTTTTGAAGGGATGTAATAAATTACATACATTTTATTATTATGTTATGCAAAAAACACAAATTACAATGTCAAAACAATAGATAGCCTAATCCCAAGTGGTTCCCCAAGCCTCCCGGACCACATTACGCCTTTTCAGCCAGGGTCCAGAGAGGCCTTTACACCCCCAACCCTTAAAAAATTGGTATATTTCGATTGTTTTAACACAAATAATAAGCGTGTGTTTCCCCAAATATTGTAGTAGTTTGTTGACACCTGTTTATACACCTCCAGGAGCGGTCCCGTCCGTAAACTTGCAATTCAAAACCGAAGACTGAGAGAAGCGGCACATGTATTATATTTTGATTGCCCCAAATTTCTTTTTCTTCATTTCTGGGGCTTCGTGGCGGACAAGAGTATTTCCAAAAATTTATAATTGTTTACCGAAGCGCTGGGCATCAAACTGTTCTTGCGTAACAATTTTAATGGCTGCACTTCGCAGGAGGCCTTCCGAGTGACCCCCCCGCAAGAAATAGCCTCCGTTTTACCCCCCCAAAATGGGTTGGGGTTTATGGAACCACCGTGGGGAACCACTGGCCTAATTCCAACCAGACTCCGTCCCGGCTGAGGATCGGGGTCCCATTAAGATGGGTATTTTTGTTGGTTTTCTGAAAACACTGGAGGGCAAAAACCGGCATTCACTTTTTTTTAAAGAAGAAATCACCCACCCAAATTTCACTTGATTTGATTGATTGATATTAATAATGAAATGGGTCTAACCCCAAAAAATAAAAGGAACCTTCAGACCAAAAAAATATTTGAAACCCATGGAAACCCTGGGGCTTTCGCAGCCAATGGTACTGAAAAACTCAAAAAAAAATGGGCGGCTGCTGAAGATGGACGCTGTGCGCCATCCTGAGGTTCCTGCGTGCTGGCACCAAACAAAACGGCTTCTGCGGCATGGCCAAACCGTTGAACCGTCAGGGTGTCACTGGTTCGATTTGTATACTTTTTTGGGCCCCGCCAATAATTTAAAACTTTAACATTAAGCTTATGGCGTTGCATAGTAGGAATCGGAATTAAAATCTACAAAGCTAGCACCTCCAATCAATTTCAGAAAAAGACACCCCTGGTCAGGTCGTTGCCTGACATCATGTTGTGCATACACAGATCTTGACCTGCATGGCTGCATGGCAAGCACTGCCTTGCACAAATTATAAAAACGTAATTGCTTATAATCATTCATCCTTCCTTTTTAAGTAAATATGACTGAAAACATGAATAGACTAATTCATCTAGTTTTCACTCAATAAGCTATTATTCATGAAAACCATGTCGTTGAAAAACATGACCCATTTACCCAGTCCTGCACTTCCAGGTAATCCGAGGCTATATTGAGTCGCACCAAACGCCCCCCAATCCACCCCAGCCGTCTGATATCACTGGAGCGTTAAAACGAAATTGCTAATTTAATTAAACTATGGTGATATCATTCAAATGGAACATCAAACAAAAATATTCAATCTTATAGTTTCAACCGATACAGAAAAATCACCGGGAAAAACCGTGTTCCTATGAGCTATAGATAAACCCATTTACCCGAAACGCCCCAATCACCCCATATATTACCTGGGGAAACTTATCAGATATTTTTCGGATAATGCATTTATTATAAGCCAGAGAGTCATGTTTTATTACAAATGGAGTAAAAGCATACATCCAATTGCCATTGTCTGGCATCCTGAAAGCAGGACCGTTTGTCATCATGTCTATAACCTGGTCACCTACAGAGCTGCAGCGGTAGATTGTGTCTCTCTGCACCTTTCTCAACACAGGTGGTGAGTCAGGGGTGCGAGCCAAGATGAGCGCATGTCGAGACTTCACTGTATGTGTATAATGGTCCGGACTTGCCTCCAAAGGAAGCGTTCCTGCAGCCGGGACTCTTCTGGTGGCACTTAAACTAATGGATATGTCTTCTCCCTGTTCGGACAGAAACATGACGAATGCGTCGGGTGTGAGGTCAATCCAGAATTTAAAAGTGTTTGTCTCTCTTTTGTGAGTTATCGTTCTGGCAGAGACAAACTCAATGGTGCTGTCTAACGGTGCTTGCAAAGTGTGAACGACAAATGCAATATTGTCGTCAATTTACCGAAATTCGTCGAACTTGGTAGCACAGCAACACAACACGCCATGTGGGACTAGTCTGTCCTCGTTTGTTTCTCGTAACTTGCCAATGGAGTTCAGACGTCAATGACGAAAATATGAAAAGTACAAAATCGTTTATTCATTTTGTGCACGTTTGGTTCAAAGTCGCATACTCTGATGCTTCCTGTAAATTAATTACATTGTATAAACCAGATATCTAACCCATTCCATGACAGATTATGGTACGTTTCTCAAAGAGTTGCTTCTTTTTACAATGTGCTATAGTTATAAACAGGTAGCACAGGACATCATCATCGGACAAATTATGAAAACTGATTCGCTGTATTACATCTCTTACAACCTTTCTGCATCTCTTTACATCCCAATCTTAGCATCGGTATACCTACATTATTGAGAGTTGCAAACTCTGTCTGCATGATGCGGTGATACTGCGCAGCTGATCTGCATGACATATTAATGGATTGTTCTGCAATCAGATAGAAGCATTAAAGAGTTATGGTGACAGCATCAACTGCAAGTGCATTTTGTAATCGCGCATGTTTCCATGCATGCAATATTTCACCCACAGCCTGCTTAGTGGTAGTGACGATGCCGTTATAAATTTATGAGCATGTGCGAGTATATCGATCGAAGGTTAAGACGCTCAGAGAGCTTTGAGAGCTGCAATATAGATGTAACATGTGCACTCACGTTATTAGTGTTCACGATACGCAAGGTCCGTGTGCTAGGGGCGACTTTCATAAATCCTCGTTTCGTTCCAGTCGTGATTGGCTATTAACAGGGTAAGTGTGCCATTACAGCGCCTTGATAACGGGTTAAGAAGTAGCACTAAGATTCAACGAATGCAACGTGAACTTGTGTAAAACGAAATAAGTCCGATCAGCCCAAAATAGGACCGAAACGAAATAATTGCCCAACGTATATCGAAATTCGTCCATGTAGTTCTTATCTTTCCATCCTGCCATAAATTGCAATTAGCGAGCAATCTTATCATCGTGCCATGAGCGGCCATTAGCCTGAGTAACGCCCTCTGGTCGGCAGTGTCGCGACAACGCCACCATTAAAATCGGCTCACAGAGTTCGAAGAGCCTCGAGCTGTCAGGCGCTGCCTTCAAGCGAGCAGCGGCTAACCACCTTAACAGGAAGGCCGCCAAGTGCTGCAAACGCCCCGGGGTGTCGGATATAACCTAAGCCGCCACGCTTAATCCAATTTCCACCGACGGAAACCCAGATTCGCCCCCGAAGTCGTTACGTCTCTAAGGCGGAGCGATTCCCCGGGCCACGTATGGGAGCCGGCGTTCCCGGGCGCGGTGCCGATAGTCATCAGGTAATTCGGGAGGGGTGATTTAAGATCGGCTGATTGAGTGGCTGCAGTCCACAGTGGGGAGATTGCCGGGAGTGGACGCGCAGGGTTCCGCTCTGCTGGTGTGTGACTCGAGTCTCAAGATCGCTCTGACGCTGACGAAGGTGGGAGCGGCTCGGGTAAGAGGGAATCGGACAGTGGCTGCTGCTGAGGGTTTGCGGTCTGTCTTCAGGGCGAAGATGATGAGTAGGTACAGGCAGCTGGCTGCCAAGAGTGCGCTGAGCTCTAGCTGAAGACGGCAGCTTGAAGACGGCGCTGATGAGGCCTAGCTGAGACAGGCCGGCTGCAAAGACGGCGCTGAGAGGACGCAGCTAAGACGGCAGCTGCAAAGACGGCAGCTGAGACGGCAGCTGGCAGACGGCCAGCTGAAGACGGCCAAGCTGAACCGACGGCAGTGAAGATGGCAGCTGAAGCGACGCCACGCCATGTAAGACGCAGTTCTGAAGTAGGCAGGGTCTGAGCCACGGACAGCCCTGAAAGTACGGGAGGCTGGAAGCTTGGCAGCTGCAGACGGCAGACTGGACTGAGACGGCAGCTGAAGACGGCAGCTGCAGAGACGGACTGTTAAGCCGGCAATCTGGAGACGGAGCAGCTTGGAAGGACGTGCAGCTGTAAGTACGGGAGCGGCTGATAGACGGCGCTTTGTGAAGTTGCGGCAGGAAGATGCACGCAGCTGAAGTACGAGCAGTGATAGGACAGGCATGTCTTTGTAAGACGGCAGCTGGATAGATATGACAGCAGCATAAGTATACCGGCTCTTTCAGAAGAGCCTGCAGCAGTATATCCTGTCGTGCGAAGCCCTGAAGCTACGGCAGCTGTTACAGAAGGCAAGCTGATCGGACGATCGTGCCCCAATCGGGGTAAACGGCAAGCTGAAGATCGGTAGTGAAACGGCAGTCGCTGAAGACGTCATGCTGAAGACCGCTTGAGCTTTGTATATAAGACAGGCTAAGCTGAATGAATTCGTTAGATGGTAACGGTATTACTGCATGTATGCAGAGCGGTCGCGCGCGAATAGTATCTTGCTGTTTAGCGTGAAGTTATCGGCATGCTGATAAGAAGGCAGCTGATAAATGGCATATATGGCCGGACAGGCATCTGGCAGCCTCGACGATGTACGCGCCAAGCTGTAAGACCGTTCTCACTACATGCTCACCTTGAAGAGCAGGCAGCTTGAGATCCATGGTCAGCATGATGCTTAGACGAGGCCTCTAAGCTATGATACGATCTGCAGAAGCACTGGAAGCACGTGTTGCTATGAAGATTTGACTGTCAGCTGTTAGTCCACTTCTGGAGCCCAGCTGGGAGACCTGGAGCAAGATTTGACAGTACCGGCGATGTACTTGAACGCATGGGAGACTGTCGAGCACAGATGACGCAAAGGTCTTGGGTTATCATGTATTGGTCATCAGGCTATGGAGGCTAGCAGGCTTCGATGTCATGCTGCGTTCGCCAGGATTTGTTTAGGTGAGCTTGCCAGCTCTGTGATGATTTTGATCCACGAGGGGTCAGCATGGCGATGTCGAAGTCAGTCTAGCCTCGCATGCTGTCGGTCTATTGGAAGTACAGGCTGAAGGAAGAGTATGGATACTTCGCTGCTAAAGCTCTCGTGATCTCGAGTAGTACATAATCTGTATCTAGCATGGCTCTCTCGGATCTGTACCTCCGATCAGCCAGGGCACCGTCGGCCCTTCAAGGTCTTGCGAGCTAATTACTGGGGTGCACGGAATTCAGTAACAGACAACATTGTTACCGATTACACACGCTTGAACAGCCTCTGTGCGATAAACTTCTTGACAGAGTGCTAAGATAGAGTAAGAGAAACTCGCTCTCCCTGCGACAGTGAGAGATTTATAGTGCCGTGGGGGTCTGTGAAAGATCTGGCAGCCGAACATGCTTCATATGTTCCATACTCACATCATATCGAAACGTTCCGATTCAGCAATGTTTGTTCCTCTCTCACATACTCAAGAGTCTAGCGATCGACTCGAGGTTACTGGTGACTTCTGAAGCAGTTGTCGCTCGTCTATCCTAGTCGTCTCCACATAGTTGCGAATGTTCGGCACTATTCCCTAGTAGCTTCTGCTACCGCGAAGCAGCCCTATCTAATTTCTTTGAAAGCTAATTTGTCAGGCGCGCAACGCGCATATCGTTCATTTTGGATCTAGTGTGAGGTACGTTCAGGGGTGATACGAGCCGTGCTACATTTAAATAGTAACTCCACCACTATGCTTAGAACACAGCTGGGCGTGTGTGATGAGTAATGTTGGTCAGGAGCTCTAATTACAAATTCCATGCCTTAAGTGACTGAAGCGCTATATGTAAGCTCGCCAGCGAAAAAGTGCCAGCATTGTATACACTGTGTAGCAACGCACCTAGTGCTGAGGGTTCATCGAGTCAGCAAAGTCGCATGACAACTAATAGGATCTCCGCCACAGACAGCCGTGTGGCGATATAGTTAGAATTGCCAGGTTACGCATGAATTTTATCAACTGATCGAGGTCTGGAGGTCAGGGAAGTGGTCCAGCGTCAGGAAGTGCATGTGTAATTTCCCTCTTGTCTGATCTGCGTTTGTGGTCATTCCGCTTAACGAACAGCCCAACGGATGGTGCTATGTTTGCACTCTCACTTGTAGTCCAAACAAGCCATACTTGAAGCCAAAGTCAGCTATCATCACGTATATGAACCTATTTCAATTGTGCTATATTCTGTCATACACATTATAGGGCCAAGCTTTTGCAATGATTCCCAGAGAAGTGGCTTTTTGTGAGATTGCTCAGGGGTGTTTTGAAGGTTGAATACTAAAAATTTACAATATGGTAATTATTATAAGGACGAGGATACGTAAGGTTTTACTGTGTGTAGATTGTTGGAACTACCGATTCTTTAGTCATGTAAGCATCGCTGGACATTTGCCGTATTGTGTGTGTTTGAGATTTCTCCGAAGCTAGTGCAAGATAGATGTACGTCCAACAGGCAGCATAGTCAAGATAAAAGATAATTTTGGGTGTAAGAGTACAGAAAGAGCCACAAACAAGATATGAAATAAATAAGAATAGAAAAAAAAGAAAAAAAGACCACAGGTCCAAACAGGGTACAAAAAATGCAGAAAAACAAAAAAAAAACAAAAGAAGAGAAAAAGAGAACGAGCACAGAAGAAACAAACCGTAAGTAACAAACCCGGCTGATGACAAAAGAAAACAAAATAAAATACAATACACAAAACAAAGGAAAAAAAAAAATACACAAGCAAAACAAAACTCAACCACGAAGAAGAAAAAAAAACAAAACGAGAGCACAACAGAAAAAAAGGGCAAGGGAAAGAAAAAAAAGCAGAAGAGAAATAGAAAGTCAAAAAAAAAACGAACAAGGAAAACAGAGAAAATAAAATTAATAAAAAAACGGCAAAAAACAAACAAAAAAAAGACGAAGAAGAAATCAATAACCAATAAGAGGAACTAAGAGAAGAAAAATATTACAAAGATAAAACCAAAGTAAAAGAATCAGAAAGAAAACAAATATTCGGTGGACAAAATAAAAAAGATAAGAATAAAATTAAAAAAAATAAAAAAAATGCGAAAATATCAAAGAAACCAAACGAGAAATACAAAAACATACGAATAATCAAAATGAAACAACATAAAAAAGAAAAAACCAACCGGACGGCCACAAAGCACAACAAGGGACAATCACAAAACAGAAACTGGATAAAAAATCAAATAAACCGGAAAGAATAAAATACTAAAAATAAGAAAAAAAGACAGTAAGAGAGGAGAATAAAAAAAAAGGCCTCAAAAGGAAAAAAAACGATAATTCAATCACAAAGAAATAAAACCTACAGAGTAACATCGGGATAGAGACTAAGAAGAATAAAAACAAAAAAAAAAAATACAAAGATACAGCAAACAAAATGAACACGGAAGAAAAACCAAAGTCCAAACAAAACCAAAAGGTATAATATAACAAAAGGTAACCAAACAGAGATACATACCTGAAAGAGAATATAATAAAAAGGTAAACTGAGAAAAACAAGTGATGAGAGGAGATAAAATAAGAGACTAAAAAAATCACATATAAGTAAGCAATAGAAATGCAAGCCAGTACAAAAAAAAAAGGAAAAATAAAAAACTAATTTAAGGGTAAGATGAAAAAAAGAAGGGAGTAAACACGGTCAATCCACACGACAGAATAAAGTAAAAAATTCAAACAATAAGAATCAAAATACGAGAAGGGCAAACAAACTTGCCTTAAACGCAAGGAAAAAAACAACCGACGACCGATAAAAGAAGACAGGTCAAAAGGTACAATATAAAAGGTGATCTAAAAAAAAATTAGTCAAAAAAAAAGATAAAATAAATAGGAAAAATAGTAAGAATAAGAATACACCAAGGAAAAAGAAAAAGGAACAGTAAAATAAGAGAGAGCAATGAAAAAATGACTAACACTAAAAAGGAATCAAACAAAACTAAAACGAAAACAAAAAGATAAAAAATGTAAATGAAAAATAGAAATATATAAAAAGAACCAAAAGCCCGCACAAGTAAGTACAAAAAAAAAAAAAGAAAGAAAACAAGGGGACCACACAGAGATCAGAAAAAAAAAATAGAATAAAAACAAAAGCACAAAAAGGCAGTAATTTAAGAAACACGACACCGAAGAAATAAAAACCAAAGCGACAAGACCACAAGCAAAATATAATAAAACAAGAACACGGAAAGCGAGACATTGCCAAAGAAAAAAACCAAATCAGCCGCGGAGAAAGTATAAAAACAAAAAAAAGCAAAAAAAAAAGAAAAAGAAAAAAGAACCACCCAGTATAAAGGACCAAGGAGAGTAAAAAAATAAAAAGGAAACCATAAACCACAACCACCGAAAAAACCAAAAAAAAAAGCAATAAAAGGAACAAAAAAAAAGGCAACGAAAAAAACAACCAAAAAGAAAATAAAACATAAAAGAAAAGAAAAAAAAAGAAACCAGGAAAGAATCAGAGAATGAGAACATAAAAAACAAAATGCAACAGAAGAATACACCAGGAGAAATGTAAAAGAGAAGCAGGACGAGAGACAGTAACACACCACAAGAAATAATAATAACAAAGGAAAAACAAAATACAACAGACAAAAGTTACTAGAAAATTTATAATCTGACAAAAAAAAGATAATAAATCATACAAAGACCACAATAAAAAACATCAAAATAAGAAAAGAGAAGCAGAAAAATCAGATGAAGAAGAGTAAGTAAGCTCTAACGAAAGAAAAAAAGACAAGAAAAACAAGAAAAAAAAGCTAAGAAAACAAAGACGAAAAAAACAGCAAGGACAGCAACAAAGAGGAGAGGTAATCAAAAAATAACACAGAAAAAAAAAAAAAAAAAAAACCGACCCAATAAAAGCAGAACCATGAATAGGAAGAAAATCAAAAAATAAAAAAAAAAGAGCAATAAAAAAAAAAAATAAAATTAACAAACGCAAAAAAAAGGAACAGAACATAGGAAAATAAAAAATTAAACAGAACGAAAGGAAAAAAACAACATGAATGAACAAAACAAAAAATCAAAAAAATAATAAAAAGGTCAATGCGCTTGGACATTTCCAACGGAGATGACATATGGCCCGGGCCGCTTTTTCGAGGGCAAAAGAGTCAGCCAACTCGTGCACAGACTTCCGGCGGTCCATGTTTGACAAGATGCCTTTCTTAGCTCCGTAATGATCACTGGCAACAAAGCCAGAAGCCAAGTGGTGACAGATATGGGTTTCACTCGCCTGAGGAGCTTTAGCCTGGCTCAACATGGGTTTGGGGTCGAACTCCACACATTGGTCTCGAGTCTTTGGATAAATCTCTCAAGTGCGTTATCCTTACCATCTGTAATGTGCTGTATATATGCTATATATTTTAGCTTCATCTTTTGCTTCGAATTCAATTTCCCGAAAAAAGCAAATAGAAGATCATCCACGTCTACAAATATCTTCGACTGCTATTTAAAATATGACGTATTTTGCCGTTTGGCACGAGGATGGGCACCTCCGCCTTTCCGCTTTCACTGTCAGTGTGAAGGCACGTGCTGGAAGATAAAAAACTGGCCAAATATAGCCAATATTATTTGTAAATTTGCACGTGCTCCGTCTATTTGTGTTATTTGTGCTATATATTTTGAGTTATGAATTGTGCATAATACACCCAGTTTAAGAAGTTGTTTAAAAGCGTTGTTTAAAGGGAATGTTTCACCTTTTTGAAAGTTGTCAAATATACGCCGGTTAAGTCACATTAAGTAAGTGTTAAGTAAGTATAAGTATATTATAAATAGGTGCTGCAAAAAACGATGGTAATATTTGTTTATCGAATATTTTGTTTAAATCTTACTCGCAGCAGGTAATTCAACCAAGCTTCGAGAAATACAAGTCGTTTTTTCCCATAGGACCAATATTTTGTAAGTGGCTGTCAGGCAATCAGCAGTGGCACTTGCATAGACCCCTTAACATATTCAAAATTTAGTTGCTTAAAAACGATTAATTTAAAAAGGAATGTTTTAGTCATGTATAGTTCTCGAAAAAGGATAAAGATAATGGCAATATCAGTTTAAAGCCAATACAAAGGTATTAAATTCCCTTTCATTTTTTCATTTTTTTTAATAGAGAAACTGCAGTTTGATGTTGTGCACTGCGTGCATATTCTTAAAAGGATAAGATGTCATTGCTACCTTTTGCTCGCACCCTTTTGCTGAAGAAAAAGTTGGGTGTATGTGTGTTTGTGCATGTGTGTGCACTGTGCAGGTTGCATGCGCTTGCGCGTATGCGTTAGTGCAATTTGTTTTCGGAAAGGCGTGCATTTGTCGAAACTAATATGACACAAATGCATGCAGTTCTTTGCATAGATGCGGACAAAATGCATGTAGTTCTTCAATAATGCCTGTAGAGTATATGTTTATTTAATGTGAGAATATTTGCATTTCCGGCTGCCCATATTCTGAATGCGAGACCGATAGTCATTCACATTTTAGGAGCAAAGTTTGGATGGATTAACTCGCTCCAGATCTCATCTAGTTTCTGCGACTGCCAACTTCCATTAGAGAAATTAAGATTTATGATGTGTTAAGATTTTTAGTGGATGTGTACCTACATACATACATATGAACAAACAGTTTTTAGTGAAAACCTAAGGGAAAAGAGGCTGACATTTATATGTTTGCTGTTAAATTAGGTAAAATTCATCTTCACTGCGACGGTTGGTTATGGGGCTATACAATATAATGCAAACACGAAATGTTATTTCTCAAAATGCATCTGCCTGTTACTAGAACAATCTGCGATATGAGTTAGCTGGCTCAGCGTATAACACGAGTCCATCGTCTATCGGCAGATACGCTTGGTGAGTGAAGCTATGGGTGAAAAAATTGCCTTCTCCCGACGGTAAACGCTGGTGGTTGAAGTCGGGTGGTGTGTTTCGGCGCTGCGTGCGCCCACTAAAGCCAAGCAAAGCGAGCCGGAATTGTACGATATCCGGAACTGGAAAAATGGAAGGCCAGTACTGCACGCGATTGCCAAGTGGAATGCGATACGAAACGTCTTTATTGTCCATTGCCGAATTTATGTCTGCCAGCATAGCCTCCACTCAGCCATTTGCAGATGTGGTATTCATTTTAGGATACAGACATGTTTTTGTCCGGATGTAATTCTAATAGATGTCCCATCCGCGTTGCGTTCGACTGAGTCGCCAGATAAATCACTCGCCTGCTGCGTTTTCTCGTATTTAATGATGATATAAGGCGGAAGCAGTTGATCACCCAGCCTTATACGGGCGGCAAAGAGGCAGCAATATTTATCATGAGTGCTGTTATAAGGACCCTCTGACGCCATTGACCATTTGTTTCATGTTTTCTCCGATTAACTCCAATCCAATGTTCCGTGGTATTGCATCAGGGCAGAGAGTTTTCTGAGATGCGCAATGTGAGCTAGTCTAATAGATCCTTACTGGTGCTCACTCAATAATACAACATGGCACACGGAATCGCATTTTGTTGCAATTATTCCTCGCAGGCAAATTTACATAAAAACATGTATTATACGTGAATTTCGTAGGTCTAATATCGTTAGGATATGGTATACAGCGTATTTAAAGGGAATAGTTCACCTTTAACATAGGGTTTTGAGTTGAGATAGCCAAGTTGTGGCGCATGCTCGAAAATGACTTGCTGACGCTTTCACATTTTCCAGAAACCTCTTAATTATTTTATCATTCAGTCCTAAAGTCGGGACCGGATATACCCGGTAACTCCAATCGCTTGGATTTGGGGCTTGATTTTTGGCTGAGATGACGGGTAGATTATGACGACACAGGATGACGTAAGACTTGGGGAAAGTGTAAGTGGCTGAAAAACCATACTTTTTCAGCTACCTCATTCTTTTTATTGCAAGAATGAACTTTGTCAGGTATGCTATGCATAGTGATTTTATGTTTAAATCTCTATAAAACATTTGTCTAAACAACGTTTGTAGGCGTATGCGTAGCGTTCAGCGCTGGCCTGAACGTTCCACGGCTCCCGCGTGTGCCGCTGTTGATTGGCCGCCCGCGGCGGGCAGCGCCCGCGCACTGAGTGATAGGAGCCGACGGCGGAGACCGGTACGCCAGTGACGTGGCAGGACCGTGCATGACCTTGTACCACATATCCAGACGGGGACGCCAAGCACGGATAGTGAGCGAAAGAGAGTACTTGGGCAAGTACCACCATGTATTACGACACGAATCCCTCCTTAAATCAATGACTGCGTTGCTTCTCAGCCAGCTTGATTTCGCATTACTTTGAGGAAAAAAAATATGAATTATCACCAAATAATTGACATTTTAATTTGCCTTTTTCGCGTAAATCTAGGTTCTTTGACTTACTAGTAATATGATACTAATTTTCTTGCTTCTCTTCATCATTTCTGAGCTTTTTCTCTTTTTTTCAAGGTGAACTATTCCCTTTAAAGGCTGCTCCTGTAAAGAAACGTAAATAATGCATAGCTTTGCTTGAAGCTTACTTTGTTTGACATTTGAACGATGATCCAGAACGTTTTTGGGAGGAAGGTCCCCAAAAGTCTTACACAATTCTGAAAACTCATAAAAATGATTTTGCTTATGCAATGATAGATGATTTAAAACAAACTTTCCTTAGTAAACGTTGCTTAAATGTTCTTCTGCATCAGGATATGTGTCAATTTTGCATCGATTTTAGGAGATTCGGGTCATATCCCATTGTCCCCTGGATTCACCCATGTTGACATTGACGCTATCAAAATATGTATCATTTGTTGCTGTTGTTTTTTGTTTTTTTTAGAGAAGTTTGTAAAAGATATTAATTTCGTTTTTGTCTAGATATATGCTTCAAATCAGTCTTTTCGTCTGTCTTACAAGCACTGACATTGGTTTCCAACTCATAGATCAAGGGCATACTTGAATGAGTTTTTGGAAGAAATCGTCGGAACTTTGACATGCCGCTGAATCATTGTTTTGACATCTAAGACGAAAGGCCTTAACATTGATAGAGATCAATGCAGTCATGTGAATTACCGGCGAGATTTGATCAGCTAGTTCAACATGAATTCATCTGCCGCAGCTGCTGAAACACAACAAATCGCCGCTCCCATGCAGACACCGGCTTGACTTCTGACCACTGTTCTCATGATTGAACTCATTAAGTGGTCTCGTCAATCTTTCTCTACAGCAAACAGCTGTTTTCATTTGAAGTCGCGAATACCACCTGGTTGCACAGCAATACCTGCATTTATTCGTGACAGTGCCGCACGCGACGGCGCGGCTGGTCGAGGCGGCACGATCATCAGAAGTAGAGTCGATAGCTGTGCGTGATGTGCTCCGTTCCACCTGTGGTCGATGATCAATGCTTGTCTGGGAGCCCGTCACACCGAGGGCAGGTGCTACTCACTGCCTTCCGGCATTGGCTTTGTGTTCCGCGACGATATAGTGCGGCTCAGAGGGTCAGAGTGACGATATAGTGCGGCTCTTAAGCTCAGAGTGACGATATAGTGCGGCTCAGAGGGTCAGAGAGACGATATAGTGCGGCTCAGAGGGTCAGAGTGACGATATTAGTGCGGCTCTTAGCTCAGAGTGACGATTAGTGCGCTCAGAGGGTCGCAGAGACGTATAGTGCGGTCAAGAGGGTCGAGAGACCGTTTATAGTGCGCTCAGAGGGGTCAGAGTGACGATTAGTGCGGCTCAGAGGGTCAGAGTGACGATATGAGTGCGGCTCAGAGGGCAGAGTGACGATATAGTTGCGGGCTCAGAGGGTCAGAATAACGACTATAGTGCGGCCTCAGAGGGTCAGAGAGGACGATATAGTGCGGCTCTTAATCTCAGAGTGAACGATATAGTGCGGCCTCACGAGGGTCAGACGAGAGCCACTGATCTAATAGTGGCGGCTCAGAGGGTCAGAGAGACGAAACCTATAGTGGGCATCAAGAGGTCAGAGAGCCACGATATAAGTGCCGGCTCAAGAGGGCTCGCAAACCGTCGCACCGAATAGTGTCTTTACCGGCTGCTTAAGCTCCGAGTGACGATATAGTTGCGGCTTCAGGAGGGTCAAGAGAGACGGACCTAATGTGCGGCCTCAGAGGGTCAGAGAGACGATATAGTGCGGCTCAGAGGGTCAGAGTGACGATATAGTGCGGCTCAGAGGGTCAGAGGGACGATATAGTGCGGCTCAGAGGGTCAGAGTGACGATATAGTGCGGCTCAGAGGGTCAGAGTGACGATATAGTGCGGCTCAGAAGGTCAGAGGGATGATATAGTGCGGCTCCGAGGGTCAGAGAGACGATATAGTGCGGCTCAGAGGGTCAGAGTGACGATATAGTGCGGCTCAGCGGGTCAGAGTGACGATATAGTGCGGCTCAAAGGGTCAGAGTGACGATATAGTGCGGCTCAAAGGGTCAGAGAGACGATATAGTGCGGCTCAGAAGGTCAGAGTTACGATATGGTGCAGCTCTAAGTGTCTGCAGGGTAAATTGAACGACAAGAATGCGCTCCAATGGTAATACAAAATTTACCGAAATATTTGCTTTAAAAACCTGACTCAAGATTAGTCAAGCACCGCCCAGGTGCCCACTGTTCCATAAGTCTGATCAGAATTAAGGTACACTTTCTAAGCAATGGAATTTCATTTCCAAGAGTTCCCATTGCAGTGCATACAGTGAACTCATTCCTTGGTAAAGCTTTCACAACCATGCCTATGAAATGCAGCCAAACGCTGGCTATGACGCCGTCGTAAATGACAGTGAACATATCGACTGACGAGCTGAGTCGAACCGCCAAGGAAGTGTGCGAATTGCAAAGAAGCACAACACGTCCGTCAATATTGCCATTGTGAAAGCATTCCCCTCCCTCCCCATCACTAAGAGCACAGCAGTTAGAGAGTACCAGACCACCACCCGCATATCCGCAGCACTCTCTTAAATCCGCTACCACGCATATCGTTTATATGAAGCCACTGTTGCGAGTGAAAAGTGGAAACTCGTCCGCTGATTTAACAGAAGCGTTTCTGCTTAACCGGATATGCGACAAACGTAGTGTGCCATTTGGGAACTTTGAAACACCAGCATCCCTACGACGCCAAGTCAAACTTTAGAACGTCTCCGAAATTGCTTCCAGCCGACTGCCAGCCACGGGAGTTTGTCAGACAGTCTGAGAGTAAACGGTGCTGTCAGTTCGTACCGAATCGTGCTTTTAGACTACAGTACAGACTCCAGACAGTTGATGCGGCTTGTTTGGGGCTTTAAGTTAACAGCGCTACACCACTGTTAGATGGCCCAGTTTATCTGACGAATGCAGCCTGCGGTTAAATATTGACGTCAGGTGGTACAGATTGACGTCGGTTGGTTCAGTCTAACAACAGTAAACAATGTGTATTCTGGGATTGCCGATGCATTATAAACGTACCAGCCAGCTTTAGTTGTGTATCAACAACATCCCTCATGCGATGTCGATATCAGTATCAGGAACAGGTGGGCCGTGGCACCGTCGCTGGCTGGTATACTCATGCATTCGTTATGTGTTATCAACCTGCAAAAATAAAGGCTTTGCGAAGTTCGGCCGGTGACTGGCTGCTTTGCGTCAATGTCGAGGCTTCTCCTTCCCAGTCCACTCGCTAGTTTCCTGGTCTACCCAAATAATTTCGTCTGCCAAATGACAGAATCCAAGCAAGTCTGTAAAATCACTATGCAAACGTGTTCTGATTTGTCAGAATATCGTGGATTTATTCATTCGAATTGACGTGGCTCGGCGCTGCTCGGTTAACCTGAAACATAAAGAGGAAATGATTAGAGATACTGGTTTGGGGCAGGCGGAGTTATAATTGCATTAATCAAATCTTCCGTGATGAGCAACAGCGTTGATTTGGCAGCGCACATTGTGGAAATTGCACATTGCTGACTGTCCTAATCATTGGAAGCTGCTGACACGCATTTTGCTTCTATGTACTTCCGTTATGCATATTGTAATATCAAACGCCAATCATCAACAGCTGTTTTCACGATGGATTATTTTGCACGAAATGTTTTAAAACATTTTATAATTTTTTAAAATGTTTTAGTAGGAGCCGTTTTCACAATGGACGAACTTGCGAGAAAACAAATGTTTTAACCCTCGCCCTACGGGGCCGTAGGGCGAGGGAACATTTCTCGCAAATTAGTCCAGCGTAAAAACGGCTACTAGTAAAACATTTTAAAACATTTTCACATGTTTAAACATTTCGCGCAAAATAATCCATCGTGAAAACGGCTATTATTATCCTAATTGCGTATTTAGATGTCGATTGTTATTCATTGATTGATAAATATGATTTCGTTGGTGAAAGTTGCCTACAAGTTTTCCTCTGGAAATTTGTGACGCTCAATTTTTTGGTTGAATTACACCGTGTAATAGTAATTTTCCCGTGAATTGAATCTCATTTTGTATAGCGCTTATCTCGAAACCACTTAACGGAGCAATAATAATATTTTTCAAACTTTGTTTTTATGTAAAAAAAAATGCAAATAACTTTTCATTTATAAAGCAATGCTTTTGAAGAAATGGCTCGTCAATTAAAAAAATAAACTTAACTCACGGCTACCTCATACCACCAATTCATTAAAAAAATATAAGACGCTAAACAGAAATATGACATCGGTTCTGCTGTATTGGTTCCAGTTTTGAATAGCCAACGCATTAATATAATTAGAACGTCATACCTGTAAGTGACATTTATAGCATATGCATTGCAGATAATATGTCAGAAAATGAGAATTTCAAGGACATAATATTTTCTTCATTGCCATGATTGCCTGTTTACTAACTTACAAGTCGGCAGTAACCAATTTTGCGATATCTCTTATGGTTGACCCGCGAATTCATGTTAAAGTACTGCCTGATCATTTTGCTTAATAATCATTTCCAAAACTTACCTTATGGTTCCGATGTCATGCAACTTTTCTAGGTGACTTGAGGCACTAAACACAAATATATGGCGCCATAAATGCTGCATCGAGCTAGGTTTCATCGGTTGTGGGTGTTTGTGGTCCAAGGAAGACCACGACTTACTTTGGTCTCGGACAGCTTAGGAAAAATGTTGTGTGCACTTGAACGGAAAGAAATGAAGGAACTGAGTGCTTGACAGATACGCTCTTCGCTTGTATCTATGTAAAGAAATCGCGGTAATTGCCATGGTACAGCAGGCAACCTGATTTCGTGCAGAACAGTTTTCAATCGCAGTAAGACAGAATTTGCGATGCTGTCATTTTTGTAGCCTAATATAAACATTTTATCAAATGGGGAATGCCATATTAAGTAACCGAGGGTTATTTCTCCAATATATAATCTAAACCAGTATCAAGCAAGATAGCAGTGGGAGAACGGTGTTGATTACAATCTTGTTTTCAGTCGCTGAGCAATGCGGCAATGCATTATGTATTTAACAAATCAGCTTTACAAAATGTCCTTAAAAAAAAGTTTGATGCCTGGATTAAGTTACTGATGTTTGTCTTAACACATGGAAAGAGAAAATATACATTAAATCCCGGAAACATGTTTGTGTACATAGTGTCATCGGAATTAATCCCAAACTGCACTTTTTCTTCTTTTCTGTATAAATAAATAGGAGTATTCCCAAGGAGGCAAATCAACTTTGGAAACATTGCTGCAACAAAACAATCACATTGTGATCTCGGAGAACTCCCAACCATGGTTATCCTCAACACCAGACCCGGTGCCGCCTCTATCGATGTTGGCCATACCCGCTCCGCTGCGGGTCGTTCGGTGTGACCCGTGTGACCCATTCGGTGCCTCTGCGGTCCGCTGGTGACCCCATTCACAGCAGGCGGTGGTGTGAAGTTGGACGGCCATCTCCGACCGGCCGGTCTGCCGCGGCACTGCCGGCTGGCCTAACGACCTCCCCCCTCCTCCCAACCCCACCCCTCTCCCTTCCGCCACTCCTGATACGCGGGTGAATTATTCATCCGGTCCATAGCAGCGGCTGGCAGCGTTAATTCCCATTTAGTGAGGTTTTACTAGTAGTCGGCTGCATGATTTACATCAGGACGAAGCGACGTACATTGGGGCCGTGGAGGAAGTTTCGCGGTTTCGGCTTTACGAGTTGGCCAGCGGTCCCCCCCCCCGTTGGATAGTAGCTGAAGGCTTTGGACTGTCGTGGCAGCGGCAGACGGCCAAGGTCGAGCTGCAGTGTGGAGCTGAGAGCTGGACAGCTCTGTAGCTTGCGAGCTTGTTTACACGTCGGAAAGGCCGCCGGAAATAACGCTGTTATCACTAGCTCTTGCTTGTTAGGCGGCATATGCACTCAGGCGGCGCTGCGAGAAACTGATAGCGCCAGACTCCGTCTTCACTTTGAAACTAGCTAAATTTGCGGTAAAGGGATTAAGCCAGCTTCGTATGAGACTTAGATGTATGACAGCAGTTTCATAGGAGTTAAAATGCTCCGGCGCTTATCGTGTTTACTCCTAACATTATTTGTGTACGAAATTATATGATATATTTTCAGCGGAAATGCAAAGTTTTTGAATTGTGGGACTTATGATTGAATTTTATTACATTAATTATATACTTTTGATGACCGGTAAATGACCGGTGATCTGCAGGTTCCACTAACACACGTTATTGACATGCACTTTAACTTTAAATTGTGTTCTAGCAATTAGCTTCCATGTTCATTACAACATTAAAGATCTAGAAAAGATATCGATAAACCAATTTATTTTAAGCTATTCTATTAATAAGAATGGACCGATTCATACCTACTAAGAGGAGAGATAAACCCCAAAAAATCACTGATAACGCACTAATATCACGCATGCATAATGCATAGGCATGTGCAGGCCAGTTGCACATGCTGCAATGCACATACATGCTGCCATGCATACTACTTGCATATGTACTTTCACGTCTGAGAAACTGTGTCCGCCAGCATGTGACCTCGCAGTTCAAAACTGGTACCAGTTCGCCCCGTCCGCTGATGCATTCGGCACTTACCCGATTAAGCAGTGACAGATGAGGGGGAGAATGTCTGCGATCCACAGCTTTCTATCTAGTCTGGCGCAGCGTGACTGATGAGGGGGAGAATGTCTGCGATCCACAGCTTTCTATCTGGTCTGGCGCAGCGTGACTGATGGCGGAACATGCTGTCCGGGGTGGGCCATCAGTATGCATTCTGTCCCGTGGGCACAATTCGCAAATTTAGAGCGCAGTTTGGCCTGACAAATAGACGCGTATCATGTCGCATGGAAGATGTATTGCACGAGAAAATGAGCTTGAATGCGAGCCAAACTTGTGCAAGGTTATGAGGCATTTTGAAGCAACGGGCACGATGTGTTAAACTTTTTATTTTGTGAAATTTGCATGCGTGACAAATATGCTTGACGCATCATAAATTTGATGTCCTCAGCCATGCTAGTTTGGTGTCTCCTTCCCGCTCAATCTATCATTCGTCTTTTGCATGATCATTGAGATAATATATTATCATGTTAAATTTTATCTTTTTCCACGTCTGCGTGTGCCAACGCTAGCAACATGAAGGCCTCACTTACTAAAGACACATTGCTGCCATAGATCACGTCTATGCACTACGCAGACAGGGCACGAAGTAACCGAGGCATACGCCACAGCCTGTATGTGTGCCAGCGACATATATATTTAGCGCCAGGTGATCGGTTGCCCTCGTTTACACAGCACTGCGCAGGCCCTCGCCACGCGACATTCACGGTGATGCGTGAGGCGTGACGCGACCGTCCGCAATATCTACCGTCGGCAAACACCCGACATTGCCGGCTTTCACCTGACTTGTGTGTGTTTTCGGCCGCGACCGACCGATGACCGTCCACCCTGAATGACGTCTCCGTGTCGGCGTCGCGTTTACCCAGCGCTTGTCGCCGCCCACAGCGAAATATCCTCTCAATTGCTGGGGGCGGGCTGCGGGCACGGCGACGGGCGCGGCGCCGGCCCGTATTATGCATTGTCAGTGATATAGTGCGATCAGGGGCGGGCCCGGGCCGGCCAAATGCCGCCTACGCCCGGCTACGGCCGCTGTGCACGCCAGCGTACGTGCCGCCGGCGAGTAAGTGCCCGGTAATTTCAATTGTCGCTGGTGCGGCGCCCCGCGATGGGGCGGAGCCGGGAAGTGGCGCCTTCAGGAATGTTGATAAGTGCAGCGGCCGGTGGCCAGTGCTGACACTCGGCCTGCCGCTACTGCTCCCCTCTGCCTATTCCGGCGCTCATCAGCGGCGTGCCCACTCAGCCGTGCTCGACTCAGCCGCTGCGCTGCGTCAAGTGCGTCCCGCCGACCATCACACCCTCTCGAGACCGGCATATTGGCGCTGCGGGCCCACTCGGCGACCGCGGCTGGCCCTTACAATCGGCTCGGCGACCGCCTAACGGCCCCATCAGCGTCCGAGTTCGATCCGCAGCGGGACGCCGGCGGCCGATAACAAACAGTGCAGAGTGCTGCCGCCGCCACGGGCATCACGCCGAGCGCCGCGCGAATAAACCTGGCCCGCCTCCAGAGCCGGCCGGCCCGCGTCGGCCGGCTACTTTGCTAGGCGAGGGCATAAACAGTGGACGTGCGGCGGCGGCGGCGGCCGTGGCGGCGCCAAAGCCGCGTCGTCTGGTGGGCCGGCTGGCCACAACTGCGGTCTCCCCGCCACCAGGGTGGCCTGGGTCGGCAGTAAAGCTGTAGCCTTCACCGCCACTGCAGCGTATAAATGTCAACCAACAGCGCGTGCCAATGCCATCCAACGGCGACTGTGCCACAGTGCTAAGAAGTGACGATTTCGGCCCTGAAGGGTAGACTGTCCCGCACAGCCTTCTTGTGAAGCGGTACAGTCTACCAGTACAGGCGATGTTAATGTTTCCACAGTCCACACTCCGTCAGCCGAAAGCAATATATGTCCTAGGAATGGCTTAATCCCGAGCAATTTAACCGTGAAAAGAAGTAACTTAATTAGGCTTGTGTGAACTCTGACTAAGCCAATTTAGCAATGGAGCATAACAAAGCATTAGACTTTATCAAACTTCATCTAAATTAAGTAAAACACTCATGGCCCTCAATGTGCATTGTGCAATGAGCATCGTGCATGTTTTCCCCGTCATGCGCCACATGTGACGATGTATTTCGCAGCGCAGTGTGACACATGCAGCTGACCGGCGCTCGTTTCCACCCCCCTCCACCCTCCATCCCCCCATCCCACCGCCACCCCACCCCACCGGCATGTCACGTTCCCGTGACCGACCAACACGATCCGACCGACAGCGCAACCGACATTTATTACGATTTGACTGCTCATTACAGGCGAAGATTGTTTATCAATGCCAGAAGGGCCTAGGGGGCGTGCCGGCCAGTGCCCCGCTATTACCCTGTAATTGAAACAGTGCCTGTCGGGACACGGTGAACGGTGCGGAAAAATCGTCGACGAGGGTCGGCGGCCCCGCCCTGTGGGCTCTTGGTGGTCTTTTCCCCGGGTGACGGCCACTAAGTGGCCGGTTGCGTGACTAGGAGCAATCCACGCTTTGAAGTGTCTCCAATGCCAGGCAGTAATTCAGCGCTGTTAAAACAATAACAGGTAATGATGTGAATGCACACCAGTTGGTACTGAGTATAATAGTGGGCGGCGCCGGCGGAGGCGTCCTTAACGGTAACGGCAGCGTCGTTACCGTAATTAAACTTGGCTTACGACGGATCAAGGGGCCTCCAAGAAGTGCTGTTACTTGTGTATAGAGCTCAGATGCTGTAGATCAGTGAATTTAAGCAGCTTATTGGACAAATCCCCGTTGATATATGGCAGCTATGCTCCTACACATGAGTACTTTGGCCCCAGGATACGTCACTGTGGCCCCAGGATCACAGTACTATGGCCCTAGGCTACGTCAGCTGCACTCCAATCTATGTGGCTCGCGCTATAGCCGATCCCGCCCGATCTTTTCATTTCTGATTGACGGATCTCGCTCGGCCATAAGTCCAACTTCGGCAAAACATGTCCAAAGCTGGCGAACCGTGACTCGAGTCGACGGCTTCAGACAAGGCCAAACAGCATTATGAAATTATCAATTCGCCTCGGCAGCCAGCAGGCCCAATAGTCTGGCCCGCCGCTGCCGCTGGCTGGCGCGCTTTTCGGCTCATTTGCTTCGTGTCATAGCGCGTCGGTTGGGCCATTCGTCGAATTAGTGGGCCATGCCGCCGGTGTAGAAACCAGACCCGCCCGGTCACGGCCGCTGGCGCCGTCCAACGGCGGCAGTTTGTCTCAGAGCGGCGGGTCTGAGCTGCCTCAGTGCCTCGTGTCCGCGGGAAGGAGAATGACAGTCAACTGTGGAGACCAGACAGATCATTGTGGCCGAGTTCTTTGTAGGACAAATGAGTGTGGGCTGGGTTTAATGTGATGCTCATTTAAATGCTGGGCAACTATCATCTGCATGTCGAAGTGGATGAGTTGTGGCCGCGTAAGAACATAATAACTTCCATGGGATTAACCATGGAAGTTAGATAGAATCAAAGGATAATATTTCCTATACTCCACAATAGTGTGAACGTGTGTGCTACTACTTGCTCAACATGTATGATTATGCAAATAATATAAGAAAGCCACAATAGGCCCAACACTATTTGAGTATCATTATCTTTCATTTGCACGATATAATTTCATGAATTTCGACACACTCATGAATCCCTGGTCGCAAACGATGATAAATTCATAAATACAGCACAGTTTCTGTGATGTCACAATCTGCATGCATTACCGTCATACATACAAAGAACCTGGATGATTGAGATATTTTCCAGCCCCAACAGCTGTTAGAAGGAAACACTGGTGACGTATTACCATAGTGTAAAGTATTACTACTTGCTAAGTCAGTTGTGCGTTATTAATACTCGACTTGTTAGTTAAAGGGACACTGCCACCTTAACATTATATTTGAGTTGAGATAGCCATTTTGGCTGCTTGGCATTGAAAAAATTATTATGGGAAGTCAGTTAAAAACCACCACTGAGGTCGAGTCCACAGAGAAATTCCGAGTTTGATTTGAACATCTGTAAAATTCCCCAGTCCCCAATGTAATTTGAATGGGGAACCGTGAGTTGATGTCCGTCGTCTCTCTTTTACTAAATGTTGATCAGCAGTCGACTTGTTTACGTTTGGATACATTAGCCATACCACTAGTCCATATTTTACAGTCGCTGTTTATTATTCCCAAAAATTTCCTTCATAATACGTCAGCAGACCAAATATTAAAACGTGTTTTTTATGAAACTGAGCACTTTTTGTGAGAAACTAATGTCATAATCGTGTTCAGCAGCAACTACTTCATATTTTGAATAACAAATGGCGTACATTTGAGAACTTTTTGGAAGGTGGCAGTGTCCCTTTAAGTGAACAATGCATCTACGGAGAAAATAATGTCTCAATTTTGTGACCACCGACTCCATCAGACTACCAACAAACTCTGACAGCCGTCGCTGCGCTCAGTATTCATTGCAGCTGGCGGAAATACGCCAAACTCATCGCCTCGAACTTTGAACTTCTCGCCTGGCTCCATTCAGTGCGTCCAAATCCCGGAGCCGCCGTGCTGGGCCGGCCGTCGCCGCCGTCGCCGTTGAGGCCGACTTCATTTCGGCGCCGCTGTCGGATCTAACGGCAGAGGCAGTGTCAGTACGGCGAGACCACCAAAGCCACCACGGCCTGCTCCGGCCGACGGTGGATCGGAGTAGGTATACTGTGCCAGACTGAGTTGACTCTGGAGCACCGCGCTCGACTCAACCGACAATCAGACGACGAAATCAAGTGGCAGCTTGGGAGTTGAATGACTTTTGCTTGGTTCCGTATGCAAATCATTTTGCAGAAAGCCAAAGAAGTTACAAAGTTGTTCAATCATTGACTATACAAGCCTGATGATCCAGTCAGAAACTCAACTCATGTGAAGTATTTCCTTACAAAGTGGAGCATTCGGCTCCGTCAGCTGGTGTGCCGATTAGTCACAGTCGCTCACACCTCTGATTTAGCGAACCAGCTGCGGCTGCCCACTCCTGGTAACAAATTAGCCACCATCACAGTAACACTATTAGTAAAAGGTGTTTCAAGCTAACCAGCCAGAGTCAATCTACCTAATTTAACTTGTGTCGAGCTGGCAGGGCTAAGCAATCCCACTACCTGACATAAAACAAATATGGCCACGTGCTATCTACTCTCTGAGATCGGGAGGGGTCTCTGTTCCACCACCTGTCCAGGATGACAGGCGAGAAGGAGAGAAGCTGTCAGCCGGGCAGGGGGCGTTACCTCAGACCCAGCAGACCACGCCCATGTCCACCTCTGGCAGCGGCCAGTCAATGCTTTCTGACAGCGGCCAGCCAGGGGCATCTGACAGCAGACCTCACGTCTCAAGACACCCACTGCCCCTGGGTCACCAGGGCCCCAGCGGTGACCTGTCGTCGTCCTGGAGGCCCTGTCACCGCCTGGTGATACCTGTCATCATCCGCTGCTCTTCGGATGGGTCGGCAGCTCGCCGGCTCCCATCAGAACCATTGGCCGTGTGTCGTAAAGCCCGGGTCGCGCCAGTCGGGCTCGATCGGATCAAAACTGATTGAAGCTGACCGGGCAGGACGCTGGCTTCGGAGCGGCGGCGGTCCGCTGCGCGCGCCCGGCAGATTGCGGGTCGCGCTCCCGGCGGCGGCGGACCCGGGAACGCTTCGTTCCGTTCCGGCGGAGCGTCGCTCTTCATTTCACGGCCCGGTAATATCTGTGAGCGCTGAACTGGCGCCGTTTCATGGCAGGCACAGACACGCTCGCTGGACGTCTAATCCGGCAGCACGGAGCTCTTTCTGGGTCGAGCTGGGCTCAGGGAACGGTTCGGTAAACGAAGCAGCGCAATGCAAAGCCGCTTTGCACCTGTAGTTTCTGTAAAGTATATAAGACAATATTACGTTTTATGATAAAGGTGACTCTTAGTGTGACATATGGTTAGCGGAAGCTCACTAGTCGTGTTTCTCCGGGCATTGCATGACGAAGGTGTTGCTTTAAAATGCATTAGCCAGTTTAAATGTAGTTGTATGTCAGCTCTGCGATTGTTATATCTGTCACGGGAGACTTCATGTGAAATGTTCTGAAAATGAAAGGCCACATTTGCTGTTAGCCCACGCCATGCCGATGCTCGGCGTCACCTTCGTCGTGGCGGAGGCGGGGTGCGTTTCGACGCCTCCCTCAAACTCGACTCCTATGGGACCTACACATAAAGCGAAAACACCGTTCAAAAGCTGGTCAAAAATAGTTTTGATGCTATTTTCAGTAATTTTTATATCAGGTTATTCAGGTCACCAGAGGTTATCAAATGTCAATTTTCCAGATTTAGGACTTCGCTTCAGATACCCCAAAATATATCGGGAACCATGAAAGCTAGGAAAAAATAATGAAAACGATTTATTTTTTTCGACACGGTGTCTTCAAATTTGAGCTAAGGTTAATATTTTAGGTTTCAGAGATCATCTAATGTCAAAAAGGTTACTTTTGTCAAAAAATGTTTTCATAAATAACTTTTTACACGATAAGGAAAAGGCAATAACTTAGAAACAATCGTGCTTGTATCATAAAAGCGCTTTGAAACATATGCATGATGACCAGGCTAAGTAAGCCTAAAAATTGTACCTCTGGTCAAGGTCAAGTAGTGATCCAATCATGCCATGCTGCACATTGGAAGATATGTATCGACGAGACAAACCTTTTGGTGCCGGTTTCACTTCTCTATCTTGATTTTCTCGAGAGTTATTGACACAGCAGTGTTGGCGACCTCGGATGACCTCGGCTGACCCTGAAGGGGTCCCTGAACACAAATTGCACCTGAGCCTTTAAGAATCGCCTATGAGAACATGATCCAGAAGGAATTGGGCTGATATCATGCGTATTCTCAGAAAAGGAAGCATTTGAATGTTTCCCTCGTGGACATATAATGGGGATTGGGAAGTTTTTTAAAAAAGAAATTGACCTGAACTTAGCTCACCAATATCACAAATCCGAGATTTACAAAATTGAGGTACTTATGCTTTGATACAATTGTGTATGTACGGAACCAATCGGCATAAAAATATGGCTGTGGTAGGATCTCAAACTTTTTTTTTGGAGAGTTGGGGTCACATAACCTTGCCTGGTGACCAGATCTGACCAGGTGACCTGATCTGATATATGCAACCCAAAGATTGAGAGTTTCATTATAAATATATGGGTAATAGATTCCCCATCAGTTGTGTCAAAAACTGCGGCGCTGTGAGCCTGCCGTGTTCACGTTATATTCGACCGGCGTGGTTTAACACAACTCAAATCGGTAGTTTGAATAGTATGGCTTACGATCCTGATGGGTAGCGTTGTGCAGAAAGCCATGACACAAACGTTTTAACTGAATTGTGAATGACGTTAATGACCAGCCGGGAAGTAGGGGTGTGAGGCGATTTTAACCACCATACTGACGTTGCATATTATCGTCATTATAACATGTGGTACTGCATGGTGCTAACCATTTGTATTTCTCTCCAAAGGGGGAAGGGCACAATGGATGGAGAAGTTATCGCAGATAGTGTAAATTAAATTAATGTGTTATTTATAAGTTCTAAACGTTGAAAAATGTTAGTAATTTTCGTTTACACAAACAACATGATTTCAGGTATCAAAAGCAATGCGGGAGCTAGCTACAAAGTGGGTGAATGCTTAGGCAGATCTAAAGACGACTTGAGCTGTGTCACAAGCGCATCAGGTCTCTTGTAACCAAGCCGACTATTATCTGGCACTGAGATGGACGAATAATCATACGTTACAGCAGACCGACAAGTCTTCTGGAATTAAAGCTACCGAGTCGATAATCACTTCCAACAGGAACTAAACCTGAGCCACTACAATTTCAGTATCCACATTACATCCGCTCTTCAAAAACAACCAACAGAAAACACAACTTGGTAAAAAACGACTCTTAGGCAACTCGGCTCGCTACCTTCCAATAAGTCACCCACTGTGCAGCCACTGCGTCCAGGCCCTTCCAACGCACCGTCGCACCGTCTCGGCAGGTATCGCTGCCACGGATCAGCCCCGGAGCCCACCCTCCCGTGGGAGGCCAGGCTCCTCGGCCGGCCGGTCGCCGTCCCCGGCATACAAGTTGGCCGGATTACTTCCTGTCTCGTACGTCTCGCTGGTGACGGGACTGCAGCGAAGACAGGCGCTGGGCCCGTGCCGCTGCGGCCGGTCCGCGCGGCGGCCCCTCTTAGCGGTTATTATCCGGCTAACTTATTCAAATAGATTCTGCGGCGACCCTGATTCGCAGCGGCTGGCAGGCTGAGGCGCGTCGCTTGCTGTCTCCGCTGGTAATGGTGCGCCTGCCCCGCTGACGAAATTGACGTGTGGCTCCGCGCCTCGGGAGCGTCAGATGGGAGTGACGCTGTGACGGCAGGGATCGACGGGGGACCGTAGGCAGGTCGGTGGGAAAAACGACGGGACGGGAGAAGGGACAGGACGGCCCGCGGGAGAAGGGACAGGAACGGCCCGCGGGAGAAGGGACAGGACGGCCCGCGAGAGAAGGGACAGGACGGCCCGCTGGAGAAGGGACAGGACGGCCCGTGGGAGAAGGGACAGGACGGCCCGCGGGAGAAGGGACAGGACGGCCCACTGGAGAAGGGACAGAACGGCCCGCGGGAGAAGGGACAGGGGAGAAGGGACAGGACAGCCCGCAATAGAGCACTCTCAGCCGACGATCTGATATGACCAACTGTGTGTGACACGCGTGTCAAAGTCAGAATGCTGATCGCAGATGACAGCAGCTGGCCGTCTGTCCATCTGTCAAGTCTGTCAAGCGTGAATCGTGACGACATTGATCAGGCTGAGGTGTCTAAACTCAGCTGGCATGTTAATGAAGTTTTCAGGCGACTGCTCGTCAAAAGAAAACTTATGTGACCGTATTGTACGAACTAGACAAGCTAATGTGGGAATTTCCAACTAACTACTGCTGTCTCTGCCCCTTCCGCAACGGCTGTGAAAAGTTGGCGGCAATGGCCTCTGTGTTGTTAACGGTACCGCCTTCTGTAAAGTTAACACTGCCGTATTCTATGCGGTTTTCAGCGGCACCGACTGCTATACAGCTTTCGGTAACGCCATCTATACAATTTACAGCACCACTATCTATTCAGCTTACAACGCTGCTTATACGTTACGCTCAGGTGATGGCGCGTTTCTTTGCCTGCAATGACCGTCGCATATGTCATTGAATTCCGATCCCCCTGGTCGGTCAAAGCGAAGCAAATATGAGGCGCGTGGCCGCCCTCACCACAGGACAGTTGGTGTTGGGGAGGGGCCGAGCGGAACAGGGAGCCTCTTTGTAATAGTGTCGTGCAGCTGCACCCTCCTCAGTGGAGGACGGGGAGGAGAAGGGGAGGGGAAAGGGGAGGGGGAGAGAAGGAGGGGCACCTGGCTAATGGTGCAGCTGAATACCGCAAATCGTCGGTCGTCGGCAGAGCTCAATTAGGCAGCAACTGTCCATAGGGCGGCCGTCGAGGGCTGGCGCATTGGAAATCGTTGCTGAACGCGGGCGGCGATCGGCCGAGCCCGATGAAGCTGTCTTAAAAGCCCAACCACATTGTTTACTGCCATCGAATCGCAATGACAGACAGGCGAAATGAAAGCGTGGTCGATAAATTTACGTGGCATCTAGCCGGTCCAATATTTCTCGGAATGCTCGCCAGCCGAGTAGTTTCCGAGCTCGGACACAAAACGCCGCCGCCATATTGCACGCCGAGTGTGACTAATCGCGGTGTTTTCCTGTTGTTTTCAGATGAGACCGGCTACTGAGGCGGCCTGTTCCGGCGAGCGCGGACGCGGCTCCGCGATGGCGTCGTGACTGTGACGTCAGAGGTCCAAGCTGAGCTGCTGAGATGACGCCGCTGCTGCTGCTGAGCGTCGCCCTGCTGTGCGCGCTGACTGCCGTTCAGACGGCCCCGGACGCCGACCCTGGCGCGGCCCCGTACCGGCCTGGCGGCCTGTCAGGGACGCTGGAGGACATCCCAGCGCCGGTCCGTCTTCCGGCGCGGTGCCACTGGCGCCTGGATGCTGCCAGCGTCTGGGAGTGCCGGCTGGACGACGGCGTCGAGTCCGCCCTGGTGCGGCCCGACTACCGCGCCTCCGAGCTGCGTGTGTCCTGTGAGGACGCCTCGCCGGGACGTCTTGATCGTGGGATGTTCGAACAGGTGTCAGACATCCGAAGACTGGAGATACGAGACTGCGGGATGACGAAGATCGAGGGCCGAGCCCTCCATCAGTTCAGCGCTCTGAGGCACTTGACAGTGAGCTCCTCCTCGCCCGGGCTGACCGTCTCCAATCAGACCTTTCACCATCTTCATAAGCTTGAAAGCATCGATTTGAGTGTCAATCATATAGAGTACCTTCCTCGCGGCGCGTTCTGTCGACTCCATCGTCTCATACATTTAAATTTATCCGGCAACGCGCTGGTTGAACCCGAATTTGGCTTCGGAACTGGTCAAGGCAGGAAGAACTGCGGCCACGTGTTGCGAGAGTTGGACGTGTCATTTAACGCGCTTCGCTCGGTGCGGACGAGAAGCTTCGCAAAGCACGCCGCCCTGCAGCGGCTCTTCCTGGCTGGGAATAGGATTGAACGGCTGTCGGAGGATAGTTTCTCCGGCGCGGAGGAGCTCCGAGTGCTGGACATGAGAGAGAACCGTCTGGTGACGCTGCCGGGCCGTGTGCTGGCTCCTCTGCGGCGGCTGACCATCGTCCAGCTGCAGCAGAACCGACTGACGGTGCTGCCACCCCGAGTATTCGCCGGACTCGAGCAGCTCGTCCGGCTGAACCTGTCGGCCAACCAGCTGACGTCACCGGCTGACTTCGCCGGCCTGCCGCGGTTAATGCAGCTTGACCTCAGCCACAACCGGCTCACCGATCTTCTCCCAGGGTTCCAGCTGCTCAACAGTCTGGAGATGCTGGACCTGTCCCACAACCAGCTGACGCATCTGCCACCCGACGCTCTGTTCAGCCTGTCGAACCTCGTGGAGCTCAACCTCTCGCACAACCAGCTGGTGACGTTGTCTGGTGGGTCACTGGTCCGGCTGCGGGGGCTGACGGTGCTGCGGCTGGACCACAACCGGCTGGTGGCGCTGCAGCCCGAGTCTCTGTCCAACTGCAGCGGAGTGCAGCGCCTGCTGTTGTCGCACAACGAGCTCGCTGACGTGCCGGCCGCACTGCGCGCGCTCTCACTGCTACACGAGCTCGACCTGGCTCACAACCGGTTACTGTTTGTCGACGATGATGCCTTCAACAACCTCAGCAGCTTGATAACCCTGGACCTATCGCACAACATGCTGGCAAACATGTCAGCACAGTCTCTGGCACCGCTGACCAGTTTAACACTACTGGACCTTTCTTACAATCAGCTGAGGTCACTTCAGGGTGTGCTGCGTAGAAACCGGCAGCTGTCCGAGCTGAGTGTGGCAGGTAACAAGCTCACCAATCTGGTCGGCGTTGCCGACTGGCTGTCCAGACTTCGTCAACTAAACGCGTCGGGAAACACCTTGACGTTGTTCGACTACGCGATGATTCCACGCCAACTGCTACAGTTGGACGTCAGCAACAACAATCTGCGCAGTCTGGACGACAAATACGAGCCCGCGGCTGCTTCCAAGCTGAGGGAGATAGACGCGTCTGGTAACCAGATCACCAAGGTGACTCACAGTCTGCTGCCAAACTCCATCGAGGTCGCTCACCTTGCGAACAACAGCATCACCGACGTCGAGCCGAGTAGCTTCGATGGCAAGACAGAACTGCAGCTGGTGGATCTGGCGGACAACCGGCTGGAGCGACTGAATAAGACATCGATGCTCCTGTCGGTGGAGCGTGCTGAGTTCCGGCTGGCCGGGAACCCACTGATGTGCGACTGCCATAGCGAGTGGCTAGTTGAGCCGGCCGCCCACTTGGCGCTGACCGACCTGGACCGGGTGAAGTGTTCGGTGCAGCACCGCGGCCGGCTTGTGGAACGTCCGCTGTTGGACACGCAATTCCTCTGCTCCTACAAGCGTCACTGTTTCGAGGTCTGCCTGTGCTGCGACTATGATGCTTGCGACTGTGAGCAGACCTGTCCGAAGAACTGCACCTGTCTTCATAACAACATCTGGACAAGTAACGTCATAATGTGTGCCGCCCAGGGACTGACAGTTGTACCGAGCAGCATCCCCATGGACGCAACGGATATCATGCTCGACGGCAATCATCTTAAGAGGCTCTACGACCTCAGCTTTCTCGGACGCAAGAGTCTGAGGGCGCTGTTTCTAAACAGCAGCAATGTGATGTCGGTCAGCAATAGGACGTTCCAAGGTCTCACTTCTCTCCAGTATTTGCACCTTGAAAACAACGAACTCACAAGACTAGAAGGCGGGGAGATGCTGGACCTTACTGATCTGCGTGAGCTTTACTTGCAGAACAACCATCTCGAGTATATAAATACGATCCTCTTCAATAACCTTGAACTGTTAGAAGTGCTTGATCTCAGCAGAAACCGGCTAACACAGCTATCTATCTGGACCATCACACAGCCTTCCCTGGTTCGCGTGTTACTCGCCGGCAACAGCTGGCTCTGCGAGTGCAGTTTCCGGTTCCGGTTCCGGCGCTGGCTGCTGCAGAACCGGCCAAAGGTGGCCGACGCTGAGGCCGTGGTCTGCTCCAGTGGCGACGTCATCGTCGTCGAGAGCGAGTGCCGCGGCCTGCGCACGACTGCCAACTCCAACGTGTGGGTGTACGTGGCGGCGGCGGCTGTGTGTCTGGCCGCCACGGCCGCGCTGCTCGCCTGCATCGCCTATCGCCGGCTGGGCGGGCGGAACACGACGCCGCACAAGACGAGTCCGCCGCCCGCCTACGACGTGTTCGTTTCGTGCGACGCGAAGGACGCGGCGCTGGCATCTCAGCTGGCTTCTGAGCTGCCGTACCTGCGACTCTGTCTGCTTCACCGGGACATCACCGCCGCGCCCGACGCCATCGTTGAGGCTGTGCACGCCAGCCGTGTCACCATCCTCCTGCTGACCGACGCTTTCGTCGGGCGCGCCTGGTGCCGCTTCGACTTCAAACACGCGCACCTGGCCGCGCTGGGCGCCTCGCGTCGCTCGCTGTTGCTCGTCGACGTGGACGATGTGGTCGGAGCGCCGGAGCTGGACCCGGACCTGGTGATGCTTGCCGAGACCTGCAGTGTGCTGAGCTGGCGGGACAAACAGCTCGGCCAGCGACTGATGCAGGTGCTGCGGCCGCCGCCGGCCGGCTGGCGCGCGCCGCCGCCGCCTCCGGACGACTGCTCCGACGGCCCAGTGTACGCCTCCATCGGCGACGATGACCTCGCCCGGACACCGTCGACCGTGCTCTCCAAGGCCTTCCTGGCCGGTCCGCCGCGAGTGAACATTACCGTGAATCCTTCGGCTGGAGTTGACACGCGGGCGGGCGCCAACCCCGGGGGGCCAGGTGCAACTGACTCCGTCTCGGGGAGGACAGGTGCAGTTGACACCGTCACGGGGTGGGAAGATGCCCCTAACGACGCCACCGGGTGGGAGGGTGCAACTGACGCCGTCGTACTTTGTCTAGGTGTTCGCCAACTGCTTATCTGATTTATCGTTTTTAGTATATTTTTATAATATGCGCGGATTCCGACGGGTGTTGCTGCATGAGGGTTGATGTGCGTAACAACCAGCGCGTGCCGGCGCCGCCACTGCTGTTATGTGTGAGATAGTGTTGGTCTGTGGGGGAGGGGACGGGGAGGGCGCCGAGACGGTCAGAGCACGGCGCCCTCCTCGGCGATCGATTGGTAACGCAATAAAGCTGCATAAACACCAGCCGGCGCCTCTGTTGAACTAGAGCGCGCTTTGTGCGCAGTCACACGCCCCAACAAGGCGACTAATTAGTTTGCCTGTCTGCCCGAACCAACCTAACCGAATCTGAGAGTAGTTTCTCCGGTCGTTTTTGCCCGCAGCGGGATGGGAAGCGAGCGCTTGGAAGGAAATGGACGCAGAACGGTAAGTGATATCGACATCCATATTTGATGGATGCCTTCTAAGAGGGAGCATCTGGTAAAAATGTTTCCCGGAAGCTAGAACCGACACGAAAAACAGAATGGGCACATTTTGTTCTTCAACACTCCGACCAAATCGATAGTAGACAAACAAGGAACTAAAATACGATGATGACTTAAAACCTTCCTCCGGTCTTATTTCCGATCGGGTATGGGAATATTCGGGTATGGAGGCCAAACATATCAGCCATTTTTCACAGAAGTATCTTAGCTCCGAATTGAGCAGCTTCCAAAGTTCCGCTTTTATGGGTATTGAACTGGGATGACGGGCAAACAACTCGATTATGCGGGACGCACGAAGGATATAAATCAGCTACCAACGAGATATTCTGCCCCAGCCTCAGCCGATGTTTGGCTCAACACCAGAACAGTTTGACGTGCCATCAGCAAATGCTGCCAGGGCTAGCGAGGGAGAACGAAGAGAAAGAAGACAAGAGGAAATGACAGTGATAGGAGAAGGGCGGAGAAGAGGGTTTGAAAGCGAAACGAACAGTCATATGCGAGGACAAGGAGACGGGGATTGATGATGTTTGCCGCTCTTAGAACTGAAGTCACAAATATGTCAAACTATGTATTCATATGGTGATTCGAGGCTCTCTGTCGTGACAGTTAACTGGTATTAATGACCTCGGAGCAAAACACAGTCAGTCTTATATTTACTGGACTCTTATGTGGAATTATCCAAATCGTGTTTGCTACTGTCGCAGTCATAAATAGTTAACAAGTCAAAAAGATCACCTCATGAAAATGTTGACTTGTTATGGTGATATAAATTATTTGCAGTATTTGTTATTGCTGCAAAGCATTATTACTGTACTCACATTAACACGATTGTAGCATTCATTCGTCTTTCCAGATTTAAACAACTTCGTCTCTCAATCATTCAAACAGACATTCGCAGACAGACGAGTATTATATTGCCGTAAGCAGTGACATTCAGTGGCGCAGCCAGGGGCAGCAGAGTGGGCACGTGCCCCCGCCCATCGGGCCGACTTTTACACTAAACCATCATCGGCGACGTCACTTTTCACAACCTTTTAAGTGCCCTGCAAAATGTATTTGCCTAAATCCGGGACGATATTTTTCGCGATTTTTTATTCTGTTCTTTGCCGAGGGGCCTCTGAGGATACTGTGCCCCCTTGTCGGAGGTCTGGCTGCGCCTCTGGTGACATTCATTGCGTTTCCCGGGCAAGACTGCAAGTCCTGCCAAGAAACGCAATGAATGTCACCTTTATAATACTTCCTGACTTTCTGAGAAAATATAAATTATAAATCGTCTCAGATCAGAACTGGGATCAAAGTTCTTCGCTAAAGTCCGTTCCGTGGACTGCAACCCGTAAATCACATCATGAATTTCCAGTTCATCAGCAGAATTCAGTGGCAAAACTTTCACGTACTCGAAAGTTTGAACACGGTGCACTCGGCATAAGATTGTCATCTGACCCGCCTGAAGTTGACCGCGGGTCATCCGGTCAGGGACGGATATTGAGCGCCGAAACGACTCGAACCCACCCTGCCAGCCGCCAGGGTCTCCAGCCGGACGCCGTATCAGCCGTGCTGTATGGCCGGCTGTATCCTGATGGCATGGTAATCCAATCCAGGCTGGGGATCTGCCACCTAGTACCGGCCGAGTGCTGATTGGGAAAAGAAAGCTTCTGAACTGGCATAGTCGCCTAACTTTGGCACTCGTTCATTGATGGTTCTGATTTCTGTAGGGCATCTTTGATGCTTTCCAGTTGCTATGAAGTCCACCTTTTATCCTTGCTCGTAAGATTATGCAAAACTTCATATTGATTTCTGAAGGCAACGGTTAAAGGTACTGCGCGCCTGGGGCATTCTAGACCAAATTAAAAAAACAAAGGCAAAATGAAACCGTCATGTCAACACTTGTTAACCAGAATGGTATATTGAGGTTAATATGGGCGCTAAAGGCGAAGCTGTGAAAGTTGCTAGTGCAATTCATGCAGCGGGTTCCGTATGTATCTGGACTTGGGTATTTTTCTTTAAGGTTCACGGTGCAGGTCAATATTTGTTAGCCCATATGGTGGGGAATTGATGAAGCAATATGTATTTATGATATGTCATTCGAATGAAAGTGAACTGGTAAACAACATGCTGCTGTTGTTTTTTATGTTATTCTTCACGTGCTATGCACAGAAGAAGACAAAATGCTATTCGCCAATAAATTTTGACTGAAGAGAGCTAGAAGGNCTAACCCAATCCGGGCCAACCTGGGACCGGCCCGTATAAGGGCCGGTCGGTCGGCCGGGCGCGCGGCGCGCCAGTCTTCGGACTGACGGGTCGCGCGCCCGGTCGGCCGAAGGGGCACTGCCACCGGTCAAGCGAGAGGCAGTGCGGGCGGGGGCAGCGGCCCGTCTGGAGCGACCGGGGAGGTATCCCCTAAGCTCTCCCCGGCCAGGGTGGTAACCCCCAGACCTCCCCGGAGCCGTGGACGGCTCTGCCGATGTTACTGCACCGTTCCCGGCTTAGGCCAGGCGGGCCGCACAAAATGGAATGTAATCTTTCTTATCTTTTATTTTGTGTGTTTGTAAGTGTTTTTTTAGTATGTTTGTGTGTCTGTGAAAATACACCACCGGCGGGAGCCGGATAACTGAAGAAAAAAATCGTATAGTGTCATGTTTTTTTAATTTAATTTAATTTAATTTTGATTGCTTTGATTTTGGTTTAGTTATTGTCCATACTTCGTTCTATGATATTTGTATTTCAGTTGCGTAATATGTTTGAAAGTATAGACTGTGATTTTTTTATTTCCACATTTTTTTTACATATTTAAAAACGAAATATTTAATGCAGAACCAAGTATAATGGACGATGCCAAAATACAACAACATACCAATATCATATTTTTGACTTACCTATAGCTCCCTAATGTTGTTTAACCGATAAGTGATTTTTTCCCGAAAACATGATTTTTTTCTCCCGAAAAAGTGCATTTTTTAAGCTTGAATACCAACATATTGGTGACTGTCAATCCACGGAAAACAACAAATGGGGTGCTTTTGCCCCAAAAGATGCCCCACGCAGGTGGAAAGAGTCTTGAATCCGCCAGTGTCTGCCCCCCCCCCACTTTTCAAAACGGTTCCTACGCCCTGCATTAGAGTGACTGATTGCACAACTAACCAACTCCTGATCTGACACAAATTGCGATGTCATTTCCCAGGCATTTATTCAGCGTAAACGGAAAGCGACAAGACGTAATATGACGCAATCGCTTATTTTTAAGACAAAACATTTTGCGCTCGAGTTAATCACGATTTAGATATTTACTGCCAAGATAGTTTCCACAAGGCAGCCAACGCCAATAAGATACCATAAAGCTCCGACATTGCCAGCAGCTTGCGAGGTGCAGACGACTTCCAGATGGCCGAGTCCTTCTTTCTGTAGGCCCAGTAGAAGACTGAGCGTTGATTTAGCTCCTGCGTAGGCCGGAAGTTCACCAAGTTCTCCTTACCATTTTCTTTCTTGAGTTTTGCCAGCACCGAAATCTAAAACAAATATTCCGCGATCAAAATGGAATTGACCTAAGCAAAGCTACACGGCATAAGAGTGGGCAAAGCTACATATTCGTTTTATCAAAGCTGTCTCCGTCTCCGTCTCCGTCTCCGTCTCCGTCTCCGTCTCACGCCTCATCTATCCGCTTGTCTGCCTGTGTCCCGGCTGACCTGTCTGTGTCCCGGCTGACCTGTCTGTGTCCCGGCTGACCTGTCTGTGTCCCGGCTGACCTCTCTGATGAGGATGTGGGCTATGTGCTCGAAGACGATCCAGTCCACGGTCTGCTGGCAGCCTGGCGTCGTGAACGAGCCGCGGTAGTGGAAGAAGTTGTTCTTCTCGGCCGGCAGCATAGAGTTTAGTGGCCGCGGCATCAGCGTTGTGGAGCCGTTGTATGAGGTCACCTCGTGGGCCACGATTTCCAGGCTCTCCAGCAGCGACATCAGGTTGTTTGTCTGCTGCTGCATGGAGACAGGCCATGGAGACGTCAGGCCAATGACAGAATAGTGTGGTGTGCAGAGTGAACAGACTGACAGGTGACAGTAGAACAGGCCATTGGAGACGTCACAGTCAATGACAGAAATAGTGTGGGTTGTTGCAGAGTAAACAGCAGCTGACAGGTGACAGTAGAACGCCTGGAGACGTCACGGCCAAATGACAGAATAGTGTGGTGTTGCAGAGTGAACACATCTGACAGGTGACAGTAGACAAGCCATGGGAGACGTCACGGCCAATGACAGAATAGTGTGGTGTTCACAGAGTGAACAGTAAGCTGACAGGTGACGGTAGACAGGCATGGAGACGTCACGGCCAATGACAGAATAGTGGTGGTGTTGCAGAGTGAGCAGGCAGCTGACAGGTGACACGTAGACAGGCCATGGGAGACGTCACGGCCAATGACAGAATAATAGGTGTTGCAGAGTGAACACAGCCGACACTGAGGCCATGGGAGACGTCACGCCAATGACATAAGAATAGGGTGGTGTTGCAGAGTGGAACACGCAGCTGACGAGGTGGACAGTAGACAGGCCATGGGAGACGTCACGGCCAATGACAGAATAGTGTGGTGTTGCAGAGTGAACAGAAGCTGACAGGTGACAGTGAACAGCAGCTGACAGGTGACAGTGAGGTATGACTGGTAGGGCGTCCGCAGACGAGGAAAAATACGACATCATATAGCTGCGTGTAACAAAGCAGCGTCCAATTTACAATTATGTCAAACTGTCACTGACTAACCCATAGTTAACCCACCTCGAAAAGGCTAGCCAGTACGAGGATGCCGTCTGTTTGGTTGGCAGCCTCCGCCATCGTCTTGTACTTGTCGTTCCGGTGCAACATGTGCATCTCCATCGCAAACCTGGTCGGCCGAGAACAGACTGTCAGTCAGGTCACTGCTCAGCCCCTCCGAGCTCTGGTCAGCCAAAACGACCACACGGGCTGGTCAGTAACCCAGTGGCGATAAGACAGACTGCACACTGCACAGTAGTCACAGTGATGTATGTGGTCACGACTCGCACCGACAGGTTGGTAGTCACCTAGGAGGCATGGTTCGGACTGGTCGGTGACCACAGCTCTGACAATATCTTGCGACTATCCCCGAAATGAAGGCATACGTGTCACACGGTTGTCATGTCACAGTGTCGCCACACTTATAGCGTGTCTGGTATCAGCTTTCTCGGCACCCGCAGAGACCAATGCAAGATGACCAGACCTGACCATTAGGGTGAGTCGTAAAAAACAAAAGCTGAAATTCGAAAAATCAGGGGTGTGCGGAACAGATGAAGGTGGTCAATTCTGGACGTATAAGGGCAACATTTTTGTTAAAAACAAAAAAAGAATACTTTTTTAAAAATTTAAAGTTTGTAAAATCTGTTTTTGACCCAAAAACGCAAACAACCTTTTCATTTGATTATCTTTAAAAAACGACAATTCTTTACATTTTCTGTTCAGAATTCATAGCCCATATGTTTTAAAGAAATGGTTTTATAAAAAAAGCAAATTCATTGTTTCACCCACGGTTCCAAAAACCAAAAAAAATGGGGCAAAAGTTTAAAGGGCCAGGCCTTAACGTTTTAAAAAATGGTATTTTGGCCTAAATGAGTCCTGTGACTTATTTGTGTCGTCATAAGTGTCGCCCTTCAGTGTGCTGATGTGAGACTCTCTGCTAAACGTGATGACCGCCCGTCTGCACAGGGCGGAGTCGTCCTTCAGTGTGCTGCTGTGAAGCTCTCTCCAAAGACGTGATGCCGTGATGACCACCCGTCTGTACAGATCGGTGTCGTCCCTCAGTTTGCTGCTGCAGGCATCTCTGCACAGACGTAATGACCACTGAAGGACGGGTGGTGTACAAGGTGATGTCGTCCTTCAGTGTGCAGTCAGTGGTGGAACTTTATAAAATCGGTCGGGGGGGACCAACGGCCGAATGTTAAAGTTGTTACTAAATGTCTAGTACTATATATACCTAGTGCAGTGTCAGGAGTGGAACTTTATATCTCTTGGGGGGCGAGCCCCCAATGATTTCAAATTTTTACATTAGGCCTATGGCATTGCATGGTAAGAACGAAATTAAAATATATCAAATTAACTCTAGGGCCCTCGACCGATTTCATAAAGTTCTACCACTGTGCAGTGCATAAATATTATCTAGTGCATGACCGAAGACTGTTTTCCCATTGACCATGTGCTTAATTTTAGCGGTGTATTAATTGGAGATTTAAAACACTCGCAAAAGTGATATGCACTGCAAAGCCTCAGGTAAATGCCCCTGTATTGCAGTAATTGCACTGAAAAATATGTACTTGCGCTCTTAACAGCCAGTCTTCGGCCATGCACTAAATCGTTGTATGCCACACTCGTGAGATTAACCCGCGCACTGCAGGGGGTTCGCGCCGAACACGAACTGCAGGGGGGTTGATTCCCCCCCGTGAGATCTCAAAACCTACGCAACGTAGCGACAAGCGGAAAACGGAATTAGATAGCTCTAGACAAGCTCTATCGAAAGTATTTAATCTTTTCTTTGGTCAGGTCACAATTGAGGTCACCAGTGGTCACCAAAGGTCAGATTTTCCGGTTTTAGGACTCTTTTCCAGAAACCCCCGATTATCTAGGAAACTATGATAGCTAGGAGCAAACGATTTAAGAAGAAATAGATGTTTATTGAAATTTGCAATCGCATCTGTGTCCTCAAAGTTGAGCTCGGATCAATAGTTTAGGCTCCAGAGGTCATGAAAGGTTAAAGGGAGGTGTTCACCTTTAACATGGGATTTTGAACTGAGATAGCAGTTTTGTAGAGCAGATCGAAAAATTAGTTTTGGCTGAAGACGTTTTTCTCTACGCTAAGTAATTTCGACACAGCATTACAAAACATGTCGTTGAAAACAAGTTTCGACCCCCCTCCCCGAAAACTTCGGCGTAGTAATAAGTCATGAAGACAGATGAGCAATGGGTTGCTGTGTGCGGAAGTTTGACGCCTGCCCTACCAATACCGAACACCCCATGGTGTACTCGTAAGTTGTACTTTCTGTCATTATGGCTATTTATCCGTGCTGAGCTGAAGCTGACAGACACACTCTTGAATGATTGATATGTCTTTATTCTCTGTACTCTGTGGTTGTGGATTGGACTGCAGTATTGTTGTGAATGTGATTTCCCAGGCAATGACTGATATGTACCTAATTCATTTTATCAAATTGTACTGTTACTTAAAATTGTTTTTCATCAAGGAAAAGTCTAGTAAACGACTAACAGCAGCACCACATCTTAACCAAATGTATGCAATTATATGCTTTTATTCATTTTTTCATTTGATGGCCCTATCGCTTGTGTCAAAAAGCGCAGCGCAAAGCCCCATAGCGACCTTATGGTAGCACGGCCCTGCCATCAATTTCTTAAGCATAGGCTCTTATGGAAGCTTGCGCTGCGCTGCGGCACGTCGAGCAGGGCCGATGTAAGCGAGTAATAATTCAACTTGTATTATATTGTATATGATGAGTCATATTCATTCAAAATTGTTTTGGAGTTGAGCGACTCAGTTTTTCCTACTAGATTTTGAGTCAAGAGTCAAGCGACTCAATTTTATCCAACATTACTTGAGTCAAGAGTCAAGCGACTCAATTTTCTCCGAAAGTACTTGAGTCAAGAGTCGAGTCGAATCAATTTTGAAAAACAGCGCTTGAGTCAAGAGTCGCGTTGATTCACTTTCTTTTAAACAGCGCTTGAGTCATGTGTTGAGTCAGTTCTTCGGCAGTTGAGTCAGGCTTGAGTCGATTAAAAAAAAGAATTATGACTAATCGTCTACAGTCTGCGCAAGAGCCGGCTTCGCTCTGTGAACTTAGAGTCGACTGTGTCTATCACACGCCAACAGGCCCCAGGGCCTCGGCTAAGGAATTCTCACTGGGGGCAATTCGAAAAAAGTTGATAAGAATTGACGTTAAGCTCAGAACGTAGTCAGTTTTTTGCCGGGGGGTGAAGACACACCTTCAATGGTTAGAAGCATACTTCGCTTCTGTCAGCCAGAATGTTGTTGCCGGGGTAGGGTTGGTAATCGGAAGGATCGCTTTTATCTGGTGTAAATAGTTTGCTCAGGGAGCATGATTCTCCCCTAGCTACGGTCTCTCCCCGACATTCTATACATTTACCATTGGTACGGATAAATTTAAGTTGAATATTGAAAACGTAAGCATTAAAACATAAAATTTAATAGAGAATAATACAATATAAGCTGAAAGAATGCTAAAAGTTTTAAACACGGTCCATCATCGAGTCCACTCCAGTGATGTCGGTTTTGAAAACGATTAACCGAACAGGAACGGAGCGAAGGACCAACCGGCGCCATAGCTTTAGCAAAAACTAAATTGGTCAAACATTCAACTAATTTACTGAATGGAGATTAAGCAGCTTATTACAAGGAAATTTTGTTTTAAGCAGTCTTAACGGGGCCCTGCCCGCTGCTCGACGCCAGCTACATAATGTCAGCGGGCATCTTGACGCCCCCTCAAAAAAAAGCTCTAATATAGGGATTAAGATCCACCGAATGCCGTTAATACCACGCTAAATTTCATGTCAAAATTGTTACATTCGCTCAGTTCAAACACTCTGGCTTGTGGTTTCGACCAGAAACTTTTTGGAGGCGATGCACTTACGTTAACTGGGAATTAAACTTTGACCTAGTTAAAAGTTACCTTATCAGGTGCCGCCAATACATGCCGACACCTGCTGCAGGAACATGGTGCTGACGCCACCAATTCCGAAAATAGGGGGTGTAACATTATCGTGGTGCGGCTAAAGCCCTAAATTTGTTGTCTGAATAGCGTTGAAAATGCGTTTTATTTAATCGAAATATGTGCTTGCTTGTGGACCAAGACACATGAAGGGTGGTGGAGGGCCACCGCAGAGGAGACAAAAAGCAAACCTTACGAGGAAAGAACATTTGCTTCACCGAATTCTCACGGTTTCGTTCGTGTGATTGATGAAAGGGGTTCGGTTTATGGAGTATGTTCCGAGGAACTAACGATTTTCGGGGCTAGCTTATTTTTACAGATCCCGTGGCTGAAACCATGGGTACTGGTGTCAGATGCCACTTCCGAACGCGCAGAAACAATGAAAAAAACCCATACTGCAAAAAACTCTTTGCTGAAATCGCCCAAAAACTATTTTAAACGATAAAACAAATATTAAATGGGTTTGCTTCTTTATGGATAAATGGGTGAATAGTTTAATTCTTTCGTTAATATCTGGGTACACATAATTTAGGATCATTTTATTGCTCATTTTAGGTGGTTTGGGGATTTTGCCTTCTGGCCCGTTGGATCAGCAGTTGGTACAAGGGGCAATGATGAGCCAAAATAAAATAATATTTCGCATCGAGAGAGCGCAGAAAACATTTTTGGGCTGTGGTGATGCCCAAAACTCAACATATGGAGGTCGAGGGCACCCTTCTAAAGCGGAGTATTGATAAATCGACACCCGATGCTCCCGCTTATTTCAACCGACGGACGGGGCGCATTGTCATCCTCATTATATCAAAGCTACGCTAGGTAGCTGTAACTGCGTATAATGGTTTTAGTTTGAAAGCATGCTTCAGCGACGTGATTAGGTCAATAGTTTACAAAACCGCACAATCGGTTATGTTATTAATCCGTATTATTGGTTAAATTGAAAGCATACTCGTTGACGCTGGTATATGGTATATAGTTTACAAACCCACAACATGATTTATCTAGAACTTGCTTCCACTAGGGGGGCAAAATCTGGATCCCATGGAGGGAAGCCAGCAGTCACTCTGGGGGGGCGCATTAAGGGCATTTGCTTCTCCCCCTCCCCCGATAACATGCTATCCACGGCTATGATCAGGAACAAGGTAAAAAAAGGACATACAAATTGTCCTGGAAGGGTCAATTTTCTTATGTGAAAGTCTTTGTGGTCGCAGTTATTTCATATTTGATTATTATTTGTCCGCTCGTGACGAATTTAGCCAAAGTTTCTACCTGCGGGGAGCAAAAGTCTTGGTTTCCACTGAGGGGGCAAATGCCCTCCCATCTGAGGGGAGCATTGCCCCCCAGTTAGTGCATGTATCCGAAGGGCCCTCCAACAGGCGACTAATTAGTTTTCCTGTCTGCCCGAACCAACCTAACCGAATCTGAGAGTAGTTTATCCGGTCGTTTTTGCCCGCAGCGGGATGGGAAGCGAGCGCTTGGAAGGAAATGGACGCAGAACGGTAAGCTATATCGACATCCATATTAGACGGATGCCTTCTAAGAGGAAGCATCTAGTAAAAATGTTTCCCGGAAGCTAGAACCGCCACGAAAAACAAGATGGGCACATTTTGTTCTTCAACACTCCGACCAAGTCGATAGTAGTAAGTCTCCGCTTAACAAACAAGGAACTAAAATACGATGATCAGACTTAAAACCTTCCTCCGGTCTTATTCCCGATCGGATATGGAAATATTCAGGTATGGAATCCAAAAATATCAGCCATTTTTCACAGGAAGTAATCCTTAGCTCCGAATTGAGCAGCTTCCAAAGTTCCGCTTTTATGGGTATTGAACTGGGATGACGCGCAAAAAAAACTCGATTATGCGGAACGCACGAACGATATAAATCAGCTACCAACGAGATCTTCTGCCCCGGCCTCAGCCGATGTTTGGCTCAACACCAGAACAGTTTGACGTGCCATCAGCAAATGCTGCCAGGGCTAGCGAAGTAGAACAAAGAGAAAGAAGACAAGAGGAAATGACAGTGATAGGAGAAGGGCGGAGAAGAGGGATTGAAAGCGAAACGAACAGTAAAATGCGCATTGCCCAAGGGAATCGAGGACAGGAGGACCGGAGATGATTGCATGTTTGGCCGCTCTAGAACTGAAGTCACAATATGTCAAACTATGTATTCATATGGTGATTCGAGGCTCTCTGTCGTGACAGTTAACTGGTATTAATGACCTTGGAGCAAATGACCTCGGAGCAGTCAGTCTATTTACTGGATTCTTATGTGGAATTATCCAAATCGTGTTTGCTACTGTCGCAGTCGCAACTAGTTAACAAGTCAAAAAGATCGCCCCATGAAAATATTTACTTGTTATGGTGATTTAAATTATTTGCAGTCATTTGTTATTGCTGCAAAGCATTATTACTGTGCTCACATTAAATACGATTGTAGCATTCATTCGTCACCAATTTAGACACTCGTCTCTCAATATTCAAACAGACATCGCAGACAGACGAGTATTATATTGAGTTAAGAGTTGACATTCAGGGGCGCAGCCAGGGGCAGCAGAAGGGGCACGTGCCTCCCCCCCCCCGCCCATTATTCCGACTTTTACACTTAACCATTATCGGCGACGTCCCTTTTTACCACTTTTTAGAGGGCTCTGCAAAATGTATTGGCCTAAATCCGGGGAGATATTTTTCGCGATTTTTGTTCTTCTGTCCTTTGCCGAGGGGGCCTCCGGGATACTGCATTTTACCTATGCCCCCCGCCCCCATGATCGTTGATCGTGTGATCTGCGACCTTCGATGGCCAGGTGTTCCATAATTTTATTGCGCTTTCCCAGGACATAGGTCTAGCAAGTCCTGCCAAGAAACGCAATGAATATCACCTTTATAATACTTCCTGACTTTCTGAGAAAATATAAATTATAAGTTGTCTCAGATCAGAACTGGGATCAAAGTTCTTCGCTAAAGTCCGTTCCGTGGACTGCAACCCGTATATCACATCGTAAATTTCCAGTTCATCAGCAGAATTCAGTGGCAAAAGTATCACGCACTCGAAAGTTTGAACACGGTGCACTCGGCATTAGATTGTCATCTGACCCGCCTGAAGTTGACCGCGGGTCATCCGGTCCGGGACGTATATTGAGCGTCGAAACGACTTAAGCCACCCTGCCAGGGCTGGTGGGTTTCCAGCCGGACGCGTTAGCAGCCGTACTGTATAGGCCAGTTGTATCCTGATGGCATGGTAATCTAATCCAGGCTGGCGATCTGCCCCTAGTGCCGGCTGAGTGCGGACTGGGAAAAGAAAGCTTCGGAACTGGCATAATCACATAACTTTGGTATTCGTTAATTGATGGTTCTGACTTCTGTTGGGCATCTTGAATGCTTTTCAGTTGTTATGACGTTTACCTTTCACTCCATTCCTCGTAAAGATAAATGCAAACTTCATATTGATTTATGAAGGAAACGTTTACGTTACTGCGCGTTTGGGGCATTCTACGATAAATTAACAAAAGCAAAGTGCAGAATGAAACCGTCATGTCACCAATTTTTCTTCCAGAATTGGTATATCTGGGGCGCTAAAGCGAGCTGTGAAAGTTGTAATGCAATTCATGCAGTGGTTCCGTATATATCGACTCGGGTATTTTTATAAGGTCACGGTGCAGGTCAATATTTGTTAGCCCATATGGTTGGGAATTGATGAAGCAATATGTATTTATGATATGGCATTAGAACGAAAGTGTTCTTGTAATCAACATGCTGTTGTTGTTTTTTCTGTTATTCTTCACATGCTATGCACAGAAGAAGACAAAATGCTATTCGTCAATAACTTTTGACTGAAGAAAGCAAGAAGGGTATATTACACGTAGTTTTGTTGTTCTCGTCTCGTCAGCACGCGTTGAACGCCGAGCAGCATGGCCTTCTGACTGTATGACATTTGATGACCTTGACCTGATGATCTAGACCTAAGGTCGAGGTCACGACCCAGGGTTCAGTGTTTCAGGTTTTGAAAGCGATTTTATTACAAATATCTTTATTTTTACCTGACTTGTGGCAGCCTAAGAATGGCAACTTATGACGTCATATTTTGTAATTGCGTTTTTTGATTTTAATAACCAGAGGCCGTTCTTATAAAAAAAATTGAGACACCGGCTCAATTTTTTTAGAATGGCTTCAGGACTGGATATTTGCTATGTTTGAGCATAATGTAGGATGCCAACATTGTATTTGGCTTTGCTGCTACAAGTCTGAGGCACTATTTCGACGCTAAACATCTCCTGCACCGAGTTCTGAGCACATGAAATAAAAAAATCGGACCTCAGTTGGCTCGATTTTTTTTTTCTTCTTAAGAACGGCCTTCTGGTGCAGAAAAATGAATGCCAACACTATTACTGCTGAGAAAATTTGGTTGGAAATACGCCTTTTATCTAGATTTAAAAATGTCAAAATTTTGGCCTTGTGTGACCCGACAACTTGACCTGAGCACTAGCTTCAGTTAAATTATGCCAGACGGTATAACAATTATCACTATCGAACTCTACGTATAAAGTAGCCCATAACAAATGTGTCACATGACCTTTGTAGATATTTTACGCATAGTTACCTTTTGTTACCTGGCCTTGACCATGACCTTTGCCATAAATCTCACGTAAGCTCATTCAGAATGTGTATGTTACCACTGTGAGTACTTTGGGTGATGATAGTCACAAACAAAGGCTTTGGGTGGAAAGTTAGCCTATAAACTGAAATGTCTCGATTTTTACCTTTGACCTGACCTTGAACTGACATGTGACCTCAATTTGAAACGTTAAGAGTATGGTTTAAATAATTTTAATTTATAACTTTCGAATGTTGCCCTGCGCGTTTCGCTGCGATCATTGATTTTGAAGATAACATGGCGTTCAACTAAGAACTCGCTCGGTCAATGTCGAATTACTAGTTGTATGCAGGTATTGAGGTTCCCCTCAGTTCCCCCCTTCCCCCGGTCAAATGTCCTTAGACGGATCCCTGATATTATCTTCTTTTTCTAGTTTCCAAAACTTCTCTAATTTCACTTCTGTGTACACAAAGGTCTGCATAACAGAACATGTGGTACTAGGTAGGTACCACACTACCACAAGTTTTTTATATCAGTCCTTTGTGCACACAGAAGTGAAATGTAGTATTGTCATGTGATAGTGGTCACCTATCAGTAGGGCGTTGGCGGTAGCGCCACCTTACGAGTGAGTGTGACGCTTGCCGAGAGATGCGGATGCGTGTCGTGTGCTGGTTGCCCTGATTGGATGCCTGAGGACACTGTGTGCGAGACTTCGCCGCCGTACTCGGCGAGCGGTGACGTATTCTGTGTATTCTTGTTTTTTAAGGGGGAGCGTTCGTGCCCTATGCACTATTGGCCTTGATATAATTATCTGAAGAACTCAAGAACATGTCTTTGTCTGACATTACATTGCGCGAGTAACGTAACTCAACTTTGTGTTTGTTCATCTGAAGAGGATTTAACGGTGACAGCAATGCTGTTGATTCAAGTGGCTTTGAAGTAGTGAATTTCAAGTTGGAGCGCAATTGAAGTGCGACAGAGCTGACAGAAAGGTATTCGGTCCCGAGCAGGCCTACCTGCGCAACGTGCGGCAGCAACGAGAGTACCATGGTCAGTATTGGTTTAATGATTTCGAACTGTAGCTTGACTATTGGCTGTCTTCATGGGAGGAACAGAGGAAACAAGGCCTTATTGCTGCATTGTCGTAGGCCAGGAGACGACGCTGAGAGCCGTAGAGGCTCCTGATTGCTGGGCAGGTTGAAAACTGTTAAAGAGGAGGAGAAACTGGTGAGTTCCACCTATGAAGCTGTGAGTTCTATCTTCGAGGCTCCAAGGGACCCCATGACTAGAGGGTGAAAGTTCAGGAAGTGTCGTTCAGTCTCACAGTGAAGATGTCAGAACGTTCCTAGCAAAAATCCTTAGAGAACGAGCCAGTACTGCGCCTTGGTGCAAACTGACCGATCAAATATTTAAGAGATCAATTTGTTGAAGGCTGTGTTCTGCTAGACTGAGCGGAACAGGTTGTGCAGAGGATGAGTTGAGCATTGCAGCCGTCTTGAAACTATCGCTCTAGCTGATGACAGGGCGCTGGAGCGGCAGAAGCTGATGACGGCAGGACGGCGAGTGCGTCCAGAGACCCCTGCACAGCCATGGTGGTGCTTCGACTGTCTGGAGGTGGCTTACCACAGCAATGAGGTAAAGGTCGGGACAGACAAGCAAGTTTCACTGGGTCAGGCCCAAGCGGATGGTAACCATGAAGTGTTTTGCCTGTGGACGGTGGCGACACCGTTCTACTGCGACTGTGTGTCGAGCCAGAGGGAGCAAATGTCATCAGTGTGAGGACTTGGACATTTTGCTGGCATGTGGGCGTAAACCAACCAGCAAGCCCATCAGGTCTGTTGAACCAGTTCAAGTGCTGTCTGTGGCTAGTCAGGATTGTCCGCTCTGGAAGCGTGTCAAGGTTGAGGTCAGTGGTTGGAAGATGCTGTTGATACTGGTGCTGCTGTGTCAATCATACCACAGGACATGTACTCGGCAGAGCTCCGGCTGTTCCTCTGAGAAGACGGAGGTGACCTGCAGGCGTATTGCGTGGAGGACACTTAGGACGTGGCTTGGCATCCTGGAGGCGGAGTTTGGGGACAGAAGACGGGCCAGAGCTGTAAGGGGAGTACTGTACGTAGTTAGTGGTGGCTACTCCGCTCTTGGGTCGAGACCTGAGAGAGGGCTGGTGTCTCCGTTTCTTGGCAGTACAGTGTGCATGTTTGACGTCAAGATCCTGTGCTTCAGCGATCACTGGATTTTCCACAGGGGTGAAGGTGCAGCCTGTGCAGCAGCGGTTGCGCCCCTGCCCTACGCGCTGAGGGAAGAGGTGGAAGGGAGCACCTGCAAAGAAGATGGCTACACAAGGCATCATCGAGAAGGTCACTGGGAGCTCACCCTGGATCTCTCCTGTGGTGGTCACTCGCAAGAGAAACGGTAAGATCAGGATGTGTGTCGATCTGAAGAAAGTGAATGAAGCTGTGATTGCCAACGGTCACCCTCTGCCGATCATGCAGGAGATGTTAGATAACCTCAACGCAGCAAAGATATTCTCAAACTTAGACATGTCGCAGGCGTATTCATCAACTTGAGTGCATGCGCGAGTCCGAAGAACCTCCCACTGCGTTTGTAACACATTGTGGAATCTAGGCTTACCCCCTGTATTCTCCGCCACGGCAGCCTACCTGCCGCCTGCCCTGGCGGCCGCCTCTGGCCGGTGGCGCCGCCCATGCCGTAGGCTGTGTCTGTGCCGGGCTGGGGCTCACCCGCTGTCGGGGCCGAGCCCGCCCGCAGTCGCGTATGAGTCGCCTTGAATACAGCTGCTCTCGCCGATAACGCGTGTATACAACCATGGACTGGAGTTGCATCCCGAGTCCAAGAACCTCACTGCGTTTGTAACACATGAAGGTGTGTGGAGGTACAATCGATGCCCGTATGGTCTGAAGTCGCTCCCACAGTGTTTTCAGCGGATGATGGAGGCGATCCTGCGAGACCTGAAGGGAGTCCAAGTGTACATGGATGATGTGATGTTCTGGCAAGACCGTGGAGGACAGACATCAGGCTGGAAGCCAGTTCTGAAGCGACTTCAGGAGCACAACGGTACGCTCAACATGGAGAACGGTTTTTCTTTTTTTTTTTTTTGGGTTCCGCCTCAGTCAGCCGTAGTGGATTCTGGGCTTCACTGTGGGTGAGTCCGGGATACGCTGTCAGTCGGAGCGGCTGAGGGGATGCGAGAGATGCCGTACCATCGACCTGAAAGGAGCTTCGACAGTGCTAGGCATGTTTGGGTTCTGCTCTCAGTTCGTTCCAGGTACAGCACCTCGGGTAGGGAGTTGAGGCAAGCTCTCGGGGACGCCCAGCCGTTCCAGTGGACGCGCGGGGATGGAAGTGCCTTCCGTGACGTCAGAGAGGCATCCTGCAGAAGTCGAGCGCTTTAGCGACGTTCACCCAAGCTCCCACCGTGGTACACAGACGCAAGTACGTGGGGTGGGTGCTGTTCTCTCGCAGGTGGACCCGGAGTCGGGAGAGCAGGTGGTCGCCTTCGCCTCCTGTACGTTGAACCCGGCGCAGAGGCGGTACAGTGTCTCCGAGAAGGAGGCTCTAGCTCTCGTCTGGAGTGTCCGTCGTTGGCACAGGTACCGTCTGGGGGCCCGCCAGTTCCGTTGCGGAACAGATCACCGGGCTCTGGTGATCTGATGACAGCCAGCGGGACGGGAGGGCTGGTATGAGGATCTCCGGTGGGGTCCGCCAGGCTGATAGAATACGACTTACAGCTGTCGGTACGTTCGTGTGTCTTTACCCTGCACGATGCCCTCAGCCGTCTTCCTGCGGAGGAGGAAGGTGAGAAGAGAGCCGCTGACAAGTGGGGGTTATCACCGAAACCAGCTGACCGTGACTCGACAGGAGCTTGTTGCATCGGCGTCGGCGCGAGGACGAAGAGCTCCAGCAGCTGCGTTGACCAGCCTTGCAGCGGCCGGTGGCCTCGGAGGGAGCGTCTCTGCTTCGTCGGCGATTGACGCTTTTTACAGGTGATGAGATGAGCTGACGTGGTCGGAGATGTGATCCTCCGGGGCTCGGCCTCGGGTGTGGTCCCACCGGCGCTGAGGAGTATCGGCGGTGCTAAGGCTGGCACACAGGCACATCAGGGCAATGGTGAAAACAAACAGCGCATAAGGGAGCTGTATTGGTGGCCGGGATCGATGGGAGGTTGAGGGTTGGGTTAGGACCTGTGAGACCTGGCATCGGCGGCGGACAAGACGGCTCGCGCGTCACGCGCCGATGCAGCGGTTGCTTCCCGACGGAGCCGGGGCCAAGCTAGCTGGTTTTTCCTAGGTCCGATGGCGGGCGTCGGCCTGGCCAGCGATTTGCGATAGTCGCGATGACTACGACTCCAAGTGCATAGAGGTAGGATTCTGTGCTCACCCCACAACAAGAGGTTGTGGTCTTCCTGGAGAAGCTAGCGTCCAGGGAGGGATATCCTGAGGAAGGTTGTTTCAGACTGTGGTTCTGCCTTCACGTCGGATAGTTTTGGCACACTACCTGAGGAGTGTCGGCATTAAGCACATCCGGTAACGCCTATCACCCACAGGCATCTGGACAAGTTGAAGCGGGCCACAAGCTTGGTGAGACGGCGGTTGCAGACGGCGAGCCTGGAGAAGGTGGACTGGAGCGAGTACCTCCAGATGTTTCCTGCTTACTACCGAGCTACGTTGCAGGGCGACGACTGGACACGCCAGCCGAGCTGCTGCAATGGACGGCGGATAGCGGAACGAGCTGCCATGTGCCGCGGAGAGGCCAGGAGACCACTCCCCGACAGGCGAGAAACAGACGTGAGCTGCTAGCAAGAGTGCAAGGTAAGAGCTGAAGCAAAGTTGTATTTTGACAAAACAACATGTTGAAGGTGCCGCAGTTCAAAGTCGGTGATCGTGTCGGAGGCGGCTGCCAAGCGCAGCGTAAAGGTCGAAAGAAGTTCTCAAGTCCGTTGTAATGTACAGAGGGTTAACGGACAGCAGTTAATGTGTTTGACTGATGCTCGCGTGTCCATGCGGAGGTCGCTGGTGCGTGCTGGGAGCGCCGTCGGAGCAGGCGGTGTGGTCCGTCAGATCAGCGCCGGTCGAGGGTAGACTGGATGGTCGACGGAAGTCCTGTAGCTCGATCCTGTGTTTCAGGTCCCGGATGACGCGTGGCGGTGCCTGCGCGAGCTACGCGATGGCGAGCTGGCAGCTGCGGCGGACGGGTGCGTCGCTGCTGCATGGCGTGGCTGGTGATGCGAGAGTGTTTGGGGCGGGGTGCTGCGCCGAGCTACAGGGNTAAATATGAATATCGTCAAATTTTAGACATTTCTGGCTAATACCCATCTCTGTCATTGTTTGGTTTAAAAAAATGCCACCCATTCGGTTTGGGTTCGATGTATATTTTTTTTTTGAAATCACATCACCAGCACGTATTGGAAGGCATCTTACGGATCTTATTGATGTGTAGCCACTTCAGTCCATTCGTAGCCTGCGCAATGATGTTTATTTTGCTTGTCTCAGGAACATTGAGGGTTTCCCCTTGACAAGTCCTCCAAGGTCCCAGCAGCTAGTTCTAAGGCGATGTAGCAGAAGCCGCCTTCTTACTCCATGTGATAGTACCTGGTGGTAGTATTCTGTTATTAGCACCCATCCGTATGCTGCGTTCCGTTGTTGGCGGCCGCTAAACTGCGTGCGCAGTGACCGGTTTCCGAGGCGGGGCAGCAGGGGGTGGTAAAGTGTTCTGTCCTTTTGGACAATGTCGGGGACAAAATGAAATTCTGATGAGATACCTGCGGGCAAAATACAGTAAAATTAATTACTATGCCAAGGTGTAAAAATTACTATACTAATACTAGCCCAAGGTGGGGCACGGGTCAGCGTCCCGCTTGAACCCTGGCTATATACACCTGTTCTGTCTGGGCCAAACTTTTACCAAGTCCGTGAATAACGCAAGTACGGCAGCGCGTGAAGGAGTGCTCAGAATGCCGCACCTTTGTCTCCTCGGTTGACGAAAATAGCCTAGCCGGTAGAGCGCTTGGTTGATCGACACGAGTCGCGATATTTGTAGGCCAGCGCAATCAATATGCCGTATCTGCCCATTCACCGGCATTGATAAGATTGACTCTTGGTAAGAATTGGGCAACTGGATGGAGCAGGCTGGTGTTTTGCTGTAGGCGTGGAGAGCTTACAAAGGAAAGAGTAGCTCGGACATTACAAGATCAAGTCCAATATTATGGGTCAACGGATAAACGAATCAATCCATGGCTTTGATAAAACTGTTTTTTGCACTCAGATCTGTAGAGTGCAAATGTTATACACGCAAAATGCTAACTGGAAATGGAAGATGGACGTACAGATAAATATTGATAGAGGCCAGTTTTCACTGCTAGCACGCGCAGTGGAGGAGGGCTAAATCCGCCCATCCCTCCTGTTTTTCGACCATAGTGGAACAAACTTTTAGCGTTTTTCATACATGCATGTATGTATGCATGCATGTATGCATGCATGCATGCATATATGCATGCATGCATATATGCATGCATGCATATATGCATGCTTTATTATTATTTTTAATTTTTAATTATTAATAATTAATTAATAATTTATATATATAATATATATTATATTATATTATTATATTTATATTATTATATTAAATAATAATTAATAATTAAGAATTACGCTTTTACTTCGCACCCCAATTTAGTGACCTGCACACGCCTCTGATTTGTGAGTTTTTCACAATCGTCACCACATATCAATTTCCTACTTAACCCTATCCCCTGCGGGCGGCCAGAATTACGTTAACCTGTGGGGGCAGATTCCGCCCCCCCAGAGATTTCGAGAACCTCTCGGCCTGATTCGATGGACAAAACACAATTCGATTCGTCGTGACGAAATCTTTCTTTTTGGATCCAGAAATTGCTTTTTTGCTCTAAAATGGGGGGCCCAGGGGCAACAAATATATTTTTTTTTTTTTTTTTTTTAAGGTCATTTTGGGCCATTTGATTTGACTTGAATTTGCATGCAAAAACCGTTTTTGAGTTCCAATGTTATGTTCTTCAATGTGTGAAAGGGACAAGTACAAAAACGAAAAATCATAGGCGCACTCAGGGATACCTTGGGAAAATTTTCGATAAAAATATGAGCTTTTCCTTAAAGTTTGGGACGTGGGAACGTCATATGTGGGATTTGTTGCTGTAATTTGCTAAATGAAACAAATTGTGCATAGGCGGATTCAGGTAAACAACGTGGGGGGCACCATGTGCGGAACGCCTTTTATTATTTGCCTTATTTGAAGTTGGGCCTTAAATTGGCACGAAGAATATCACCTCCCATTTTTACGTACCTGAAAGGCGGCCTCTGCCCCAAAATTGTGTTAATCCAATTATGTATGATGTACCAAAGCATCGACTTAGTTTCTGACGCTTTTATTCCACCGCAAACTACGAAGGAAGTATGCGCTGCACACCCGCATTCGAAACGACCTCCAAAAAACATGATCCCTGGAGCTGCCTATGCTAGGTCTGATTTTTTTCAAAATTTTCACAGAACACGCGTCATTTCATATTTAGGAAAAGTTTTAAAAGTTTCAAGACGATAGACGTAACGGTTCAGAAGCGGCGGGCGAAAAACTACCGGGCGGGCAGAATCTGCCCTCCCCCCGCAGGGAAAAGGGTTAATATATATCGATCACTGTTGATTGAATTAAAATCGGTTGATAAACATGGCAGCTGTGATGGATCAAAAACACTTCAATTTGTAATACTTTTTGGCCCCCCGTTGGCCCTATTTTTCAGCCCTATTTAGGATTAATATTTTTTTAGAAATGTAAATCATGTTGAAGGTGAATCGACCACCGTTTGATTTTTGAAAATCGGACGGGTTGATCTCGAGATCTCCAGGGGGACCGAATATGCCCCCCCCCCTGCCACTAATAAGGGTAGCCGGGAGCCTGCCACTAATAGGGTTAAGGCCATTTTTAAGGAATTTTCACTGGTGTTATTTCTACTGGTGGATTTAGGCTTCAAGTTTGGAGGGAAAAGGCATAGCTACGTTTCGTTAGCAAAAAGTTGTTGACCCGGAGATGGCGTTGAGGGATGGCGTCGAGTCGTTATCGCAAAGAACGGGAGGGGGAGGGTGGTGTCGCGGCTTCATTGCAAACAATTATATCACTTGGCTCGTGGAGACAGTTCAACGCGTTTTTCTTACAGCTGACTGTGGTGGATCTTTGAGTCCACAGGGGGGGGATTTCGGTGGATATCCCCCACCCCTAAATAACCCGCGCCCCACTGGGGTGTGTGTTTGAACACCCCCTCCTGTTTTTTTCTTCTTCAAAATAACGAAAAAACGGCGGCGCGTACCGCCGCCAAATTTGGCATAAATAATAATTGACCCATTCCGCACATTTTGCAAAAGTTCAAGTTTCGTATCGGGTTAGGTCAGGTCACGAGGTCAGGTCAAGTGACCCCACCTACAAAACAGTTTGCGGACGTGCTATGACCAGTTTCTAACGGATCGATATCAAACTTTTATGAATACATAAAGTTATCAGCATCTACGAAATGTGTATCTCGGATTTTTGATATCGGTGACCTGAGGTCGGGTCATTTTTTACCTCCCATTATAAGTCAAGGGAGAAATATTCAAATGCTTTAATTTTCGGCGATATCAGTCCATTTTATTCTGGACAATGTTATAATAGGATATTATGTATGATCCAAGTGCAGGTTTTACTCAGGGACCCTTAAGGGGTTATCTGAGGTCATATGAGGTCACCAACACCTTTTCGGCAATAACTCTAAACATAATGCAGATATATAAGTGTAACTTTCACCTATGTGTTTGTCTCGTCAAGACACATCTCTTGATATGCAACATGACCAACTTTGGTCACCACTTGACCTTGACCTAAGGTAATTTGTTTAAGTTGACCTAACATGAGCAAATTTAAAATATATTAAAGCGACATGTCAAGACAATCACGATGGCGTAAACAGTATTGCGTTATCTGTGTTAGGTAATATGTTATTTGCGAAAATATATTTTGCCAGAATAAGCATTTGTACTTTATTGACCTCTAGAGCCTAAACTATTGACCTGAGGTCAATTTGAGGTCATAAATGCAATTGCAAATTTAAATTGCTAGCGATTGTTTTTTAACGTTCGTTTCTAGATAGCATAGTTTTCGAGATATTTTGGGGTTTCTGGAGCGATGTCCTAAAACTGGAAAATTTGTCCTTCGATGACCTCTGGTGACCTGAGTTTTGACGTGAGCGAAAAAAATCTGAAATAGTTTCGAAATGATTTGTGTTAACGGTTCGAACAGTGTTTTTTTTGTTTTGGTTTACGTGACGTAGGAGTCGAGTTAGAGGGGGGTGTTCAAACACCCCCCAGTCGGGCGAGGGAGATGCAGAGGCCCAGTGTGGCGCGGTTTAACAGTTTAAATTATTCCCCGATTCGTGCATGGATAACCAAGAAAAACGCAAAAATGCAGTTTTGGAATCGTATATGGCCGTCATTTTCTACACTATTGATGATGGCGATGAATAAAACCCTCTCTCCAACTGCAGGGACGCTACAGATGACCGTTCGGTAATAACAGGAAGTGTCCCATCAGTGACAGAATGAGCCCCCTTAGGTGACCAAACGTGCCTCGTATATGGGGCAGGTTCTGTCAGATGAGTCATCGCAACATTATCGTCACTGGTGTCGAAACAAACTGTGACACCACTTCAACTCCTAAAAACGATTTGAAGCTATTGATGTACGTAACAGTATTTGAAAGTATCAATCACTCACTCTAAAAAGTGTGACCGCCAGAGCAAATAAACACACAAGTGACAGAACGTGCCCCGGTCTCCCCTACGTGATATTTCACAGATCTGAGGTCGCCCTGGATCAGCAAACAGCAAGTCATAAGCGCTGGATCAAACACGCTTGAGTAGCAGACAGTAATGAACATGAAACAACATGTCATTACTGACAACAAGGAAGTTAAGAAACTCGGGACTCCATTCTGACCAAGCCCTGGCGGCGACCTCAATCAGATGCTCCCAGTGTCGGCCACCCGACTCCACACAAAGATGCATCCTACGTCGCATGCTGGCCAGGACCTTGCGGCACGTGTCGGCTGTGATGTGATGGTGGACAGCCATCTCCATGAGGCTTTTCTTTAAGTCATTCAGAGTGCGTGGTTGGATCTTGCAAAAGACGGAATTTCCGTGGCTGGCTAGATCACCCGACCTAAGCCCACTTGATTGTTTTTCCTATGGGAGTTAATCAAGGGAAGAGTGCGCCAGTTCCAACTACACACTCTTAATGACCTGAAGGATAGCATCAGGGAGATTCTGGCCACTATCACAGCCGACATGTGCCGCAAGGTCCTGGCCAACATGCGACCAGGATGCAGCTTTGTGTTGAGTCGGGTGGCCGACACTTGGAGCATCTGATGTTATGTCGCCGCCATGGCTTGGTCAGAGTGGTGCCCCGAGTGTTGTAACTTCGTTGTTGTCAGTTATGACGTGTTGTTTCATGTTTATAACTGTTTGCTACACAAGCGTGTTTAATCCAACTGTTACCGCCCATGTGCCAGTCTTGGGCGATGCAGATCTGCATATTGCTCTTTGATTTAGCTCACTCTTCCTTTTTTGTTATATTGACACTATGACGTCATGCTGGTCGTGCTCTCACTTCGAAACGTCGTATAATTGGCCGATACGTATGTCGTCATTGGACCGCACCAGGGTCATCACGATATCTAAACAGACATGTTTGTCCTTGAACGTTAGCGATCGCGAGCGTTCTGTTGATTATGAGCAACGTGTTACTGCCTTGTGAACCGTGACAGGAAAAATGTCGTTACGTACTCAACTGGGGTTGTAAGGTTAAATGCAACTTAAATGCAAATAGACGACATTATCTTTTGTGTTTACATTCACTGGAAGAATGCTAGTTCACCAACGCTTAGGACTTGCTGTTTGCTGCTCCAGGGCGACCTCAGATCTGTAAAAATAACGTTCTTTCCGAAAATATAACAATGTTTTTGCCGCATCTTCTCATTTGTTTTTCTCGCTGCGGTAAAACTAAGTGAAAAAACGTGGATGGGATGCATTATCACATATGTATAGTATAATTTAATCACCGTTACAAACCTGGTAAGTTTGAAGATCTAAGACCAAAACTACCGGAGTTATCGCAAGATTTCCGATTGAATACATCTTGATGAAACATCCTGCATGTCCTTTGATGACCTCTTGTGACCTTGCTATTTCCCTGACCTAAAAAGGCCAAGTACTTTCGATAGAGCTTGTCTCGATCTATCTAACTTTGTTTATTGTTTGTCTCTACGTTGCGTGTTTTTCGAGAGCATAAGGAGGGGTGATCTGCCCACCCCCCTCCAGGACGTAATATTCTCAGCGGCCCTCTAGGGCGCGTGTTAACCCTATACCCTGCGGGGGGCAGATTCTGCCCCACGGTAAATTTTATCCCACCGCTTTAAAACCGTTATCTTTATCGTCTTAAAACTTTCGGACTTTTCCTAAACATGAAAGACGCGTGTTCTGTGAAAATTTTGAGAAAAAAAATCAGCCCAGCAGACGCGGCTCCAGAGTAATGTCTTTGGGAGGTCGTTACGAATGCGGGTGTGTGGCGCATACTTTCTTCGTAGTTTGCGGTGGAATAAAAGCGTCAGACACTAAGTCGATGCTTTATACATCATACATAATTATACTATACACATTTTTGGGCGGAGGCGAACTCAGGCACATAAAATGGGAGGCAATATTCTCCGTCCAATTTAGGCCCAACTTCAAATAAGCAAGATAATAAAAGGCGTTCCGCACATGGTGCCTCCCACGTTGTTTACCTGAATCCGCCTATGCACAATTTGTTAAATTTAACAAATGACAGCAACAAAGCCCACATGTGACATTCCCACGTCCCAATCACTAAGAAAAGGCACATATTTTTATCCAAAAATCACCCATTTTTTATACCCGAGTACGCCTATGATTTTTCGTTTATGTACTTTTCCCTTTCACAAATTGAAGAACGTGACATTGGAAGCTAAAAAATGTTTTTTGCATGAAAATCGGTAGAATCACCATGGCCACAATGACCTTTCAAAAACATTCCATAATTTTGTATTTTTTGCCCCTGGCCCCTATGTTTGAACAAAAAAACAACGTTTTGAGGAGATGCCAAAAAGAAAATTTCACGACGAATCGAATGGTCATCTCCCACCAAAATTCGGTCTAGCGGTTCTTGAGATCTCTGAGGAGGAAAAATCTGCCCCCAAGCAGGTTGGTTAAAGAATTTTGGGACCGCCCGCAGGGAATAGGTAAACCAATTGCCCTATGAACTTGGTATCACCAGAGCTTATTTTTAGGAAATATGTATTTTTCGTATTTTTCAGGAATTTTTCAGGAAAACGTATCTTTTAGGAAATATGGTAAATTACGCTCCATTCCGGGATAATACCATTGTTCAGGCATAGGCTAACTGATTCCGGTACTTTACAACTGGTGCAGTTAGCCAGCTTTATGTATCAAATCAATAACTATTGGTCATATAGAATGTTAAAAAATATATTAGAAAAGTGTTCCCCCTTCATCATTTGTGGTTATTGAACGAACAACGCAAAATTTTGAAACAAATGCCCCAGTTCTATAAAAAAAATGACGGGAAGTCAATGTAAATATTTGTTTTCCTGTAACGTTGGATGGTTGTCCGACAAATTGCATTGCATTTCCAAATTAATGCTAGCAACGACAATAAATTGGCAAATTATTTCTAGAAATCATGCATCTGATCAATTAACTTTATTGTGGTCTGTGTTTCTCTAGAGCTGCTTAATGTTTAAGGAAAATTCTTTACTCAGTGTTCCTTCCAAGGTCAAATATGATCATCTCAGGTTACTAACACTCGTTTGCAAATAACCTCCGAAAAAAGCAAAGAAACTGACACTAATTTGTTCGTCTCGTCGAAACACGCCTTTCAATATGCAACTTCTTTGACTTCATATCCCATTTGACCATGACCAAAGGTCAAATTTTTCGTTCACACTACTAGGTCAAGTTGATAATGTCTTGAAGAGCATTTACGAGACAAACAAGATGGCGTCACAATGATTACCGTATCTAACCCTTATTAGTTGGCCAGGGGGGGGCAAATATTGCCCACCCCTCATGTTTTTCTTAGATATTCTCCGACAGTTACGAGTGAAGCTTATGAAATTTCGGACCTTTTCTCTAAAATAGTTTTTCAACATCTGGAGTCAAAATTTAAGTTTCTGACTTGAACAGAGGGGGTTCCAGGGCCCAGTTTTGGGAGGATTTTTCGGCGACAATTGGCGAATATTACGGAAAAATGGCGGTCTTCACGGTTCTTCGTAACTTGACTCAAGTATGAAGAAGTTGCAAGCTTACGGTGATTTCAATAAGTTCAAATTAGTTGATGGTTCATGGATATTTGTTATTTGTTTACGGCAGAGGCGGTTTCAGGTACTTGAAAAGTGGGATTGCCCAAAAATTATGAAACGCCCTAGCTGAATCAATCAAGCAATATTAAAATAGGCAATATAGCTATTAAAGATGCTGGAGATTTAGTCTTCTCCTTTATATTTTGGCATAATTATTACGTCTTGATTTTTCAAGCGCGTGTTCCAGGCACAAGAAAAAGGGGTTAAACTTAGATGTGATAACGATATATCTGCGATTACGTGCAATAAACAGATTCGTGATAATGATACTAAAATATGAGTTCCAGGAGAGGAAAAAAATAATTTTATTGCAGAGGCGCGCTCAGGAATAAAAAAAGGGGCATAATTATTGCAACGGAAGCTTTGGTGCATGGGCCTACAAGACATAACATACTTGCAGTTTTCGATGAAAAAAAGCACCAAGGGGTCCTTTTTTGAAAACATTTGAAAGAATAGGCGAGCAGTAGGGTAAAAAAGCGGGGTAACTTATGTGAATTGAAAATTGCCAGCAAACTAGTAATTGTTGACTAGTTAGTATTATATTAGCGGAATTTGTTTTTATCAAAAGGTGTTGCACCTTCCCCAATTGGATCCTGGATACGCCTATGATTATTTTCAGCATTCAAAATGGAACTATCTATGACCAGTAACTGAATTATATTCCGTGGTAAAAGCATGACTGCTGATCATATTTCGTGTATTTGGCCCCTTTTCTTTTAACCTGGCACCGGCCTTTGGTAAAAAAATGCTTAATAGCTATTTTGTATTTGAGTGTACCCAAATAAACGAGCTATTTGCATTTTATTCAGAAAAAGCCACACAAACGTTTGAATTACGCTTTTACTTCCCCCCCAATTTAGTGACTGCACACGCCTTTTATGATTTTTGAATTTTTAACAATCGTCATCACATATCAATTTCCTACTCAATATCTATCAATCACGGTTGATTGAATTAAAATCGGTTAATAAACATGGCAGCTGTGTTGGATCAAAAATACCTCTATTTTTTGTACTTTTTGGCCCCCGTTGCCCCCCTATTTAAAATTTATGATTTTTTTTTAAAGAAATGTAGATCATGTTATCGAACATGTGAATCGACACCGTTTGATTTTTGAAAATCGACGGGTAGATCTCGAGATCTCCGGGGGGCCGAATATGCCCCCCCTGCCACTAATAGGGGTAGCGGGGCCTGTCACTAATAGGGTTAAATTCTCCCTCGCCCTGGTGGAGGTGGTTATTTTATCCCCTTTGAGGATCTTCCGGAACAGCATAACCGGAGGCGCGCAGCTCCGCAATATTTTGTACAGCTGTTTGAACATCAATTATCCACACTTTTTCTAAAATTTGACTTAAGTTCATCACAGGTCAGGTCACCAGGTCACGTCAAGTGTCCTTGTCTTCCCAAATTTTTGTGATCGTGCCAAAGCCGCAGTTTTTGTCCGAAATATTTGAATCTTGCAGGGATTCATAAGATCATAAGTACCTACAATTTTTCGGTTTCAGAATTTGTGTATTGGTGACCTAGAGTTAAGTCAATTTCCTGACCTCATAGTGGGAGGTCAGGAAATGGATTGACTTGAACTCTGAAAATTGAGAAAGTGAACGGGAAAACAATCAAATGTAACCTTTTAGTAAAGTATGCATTGGATCAGGCTAATTATTGCATTTTCGTGCTATTTTTTCTCACTCTGGATGACTAAGGTGCAATTGTTGCTAAATGATCTTTACAAGGTCACCTGAGGTAACCTGAGATCAATGAATTGCTAATAACTCTTGATAGAAAAGAGATAGAGACGAGCGGATGACACCAATGTGTTCGTCTCGTCTAGCCGCGTCGCCCCATGTGCAAAATTAACTATCTGGATCACCAAATGACCTTGACCTGAGGTCAAATTTTGAAATTGACCTTCAGGGGTGGTAAAGTGTTATGTTCTATGGACAAGGTCGGGGAAAAATGTTCATTCTGATGAAGTACCCGGGGACGAAATGACAGTAAAAATAATTACAATGCCATTTCTGTGAAACTAAAGTTGACAATTATTAAAAAATACAAATCGCATAATCAAATCAGATGTATTCTTCCACTACGTTATCATAATCACGTCATAGTATGTATGAACATTGCATTTGTTAAATGCAGGTTGCGTTAGCTCTGATTTGCATGATTAGTTCACCCATATTTCCGACGAAAATGTAGATATACCAGTCGTTTACAGTGGTGGGCAGCTTCCGTTACTCCGTTACTCCGTAACTAGTGGATCTACTTTTTTCAGTAACGGAGTAACGATCTCGTTACTTTTCAAATCAGGTAACGGACCAAGTATCTTCCGTTACGTAATAATCAACTCCGTTACTCCGTTACTCCCTATATTTTGTGCTGAAATAATGGGCCGGTGTGAAAAGGACGGACACCATTGGTTGGCTAAAATTGAAAGAAGCATATAAAAACCGATCTCTTGACAAACGAATCTCATCTTAGTTCATCTAAGGTCAGTGTCACTGGTTCGCTTTGTAAAAAAATCGCCCCCAGTGGAACATATTGTTACGTCAAATGGATGCCAAATTTGAAATCAGCGTCACATAATACCCTTGAAGTTGTCAGCTCTGGCAATTTAAAAGACATTTTGCGACGCTGATACAGATTGTATATAATACTCCTATGGCCTCTAGACAAAACAAGTTTTTTCAGCCACTTTTACAACCCAACACCATTTCAGATCACTGGTCAAGGTCAGGTCAAATCAGGTCAAAACTTGAATTGGATTAACTTTAGTAAAAAAAGACCGTTTCTTGTCCGTTTTTATCACAGAAATACAGCGGTGACGTTTATTTGTTTCTATTTAGTAAATATAAAAAAATATCACAAATTATGTATTTTTTTATATTTTTTACTTTGCCATAAGTCGGTCCTAAAAAATTGCTTTGAAATCAGTTTTAGATTTCGTCCTAACATGGTTCTCTCATATGTATTCTATTAAACATCATCCCCCCAAAAAAATGAAAAAAATGTCGAAGGAATCAGTTTTATTTTTATTGCTATGGATTATTTTTGATAATCCCAAACAGTTTTTTGGAAGCAAATGCCATTTTCGATGTTTTGACGTTTTATTTGCAATTTACCTAAAAACTCGATATTTTACGATTGTTCAAACATGTATCGGATTTCCACCAAAAATGTCATGTCATGACGACATTAAAGCGTCATTACCTTCCAAAACAATATATCATTTTCATCAAAATTTTGTGAGAAGACGTATAATTGATGTTACGCAGAATATGGTACTGTAAGTTTTACGTCTATATCTGTGACAGTGATTCAGTTATAGAGAAAATCCGGGAGGGACAGATCCCCTACCCCCAACGGGCGTGGGTTACACTAAATTAACGGAGTAACAAACTAATGCAACTTCCATTAAATTTGTATAAAAGTAACGGATAATTGAGTAACGAACTACTTTTATGAGTAACGGAGTAACGAGTAACATAACTACATTTTACAGTAACGATGTCCACCTCTGGTTATTTAGTAGTAAGTAGGCTTTTGTCCCCGTACCTGTACCCGGATTTTAACAATATGATATCCTTGTGTATTTTAACTATATGATTTTACTGTGAGGATAAAATTATAGATCTTAGGGTTCTAGAGGATCTTAGTGTTTTACCAGCGGACTTTGAAAAATTATACTATAAATATTATAAACACTCTTGTGGAAACATCTCTTGTGTGAACATCCAGCGGAGTGATACTGTATTGGTACCGTGGATCAACTTCACGGTGCCTTTATGCGTAGGCATCCTCTATCACGGATAAATATAACGGAATGAAAGTAAAGATAGCAGCGTCCGTATTTCCGCGCTGGAAAACCCAGCCAACAACAATTTATGGCTGACAACGTCTGAACAAGGACGCAGAAACCCGGTGGGGGGAGGCATCCTCCCCAACTCTGTCAGTTTTTAACATTACGCCTATGGTGTTGCATGGAAATAATTTACTTCAGAATGCCTTCAGCCCCCAACCCCCCAACTTTCGGAGAGTTTCGTCGCCCCTGCGTACGTGTCTTTATGCACAGGGAACCTCCAAAATGATTCTAGCTTAGCTGGCTGAAGTCATTTTTTCTTGTGCGCCTTTTGTTCGGGCCACTCAAAGCAATTTTACCACCCCTGTTGACCTTACCAGATCACCAAGTATATATTCTAAAGAGCCTTGACGAGAAAACACGATGGTGTTAAAATAGTTGCTTTATAATTTTTAGATAACAATGTATTCACGGAAACAGTCACTCCCAAAGAATGCATTTTTGACTTTTTATGATTTCTGGAGCACAAACTATTGATTTGAGCTTAATTTTGAGATCACTCAGTGCATGATGAGCTTTCGGTTTTTCCCCGTTTGTTGTTGTTTATCATAGTTCACGAGAAATACTTCGCTTCGAAAAAAATAATTTTCGAAGCGAAGTACAAAAACTGTGAAATTTGACCTTTGATCACCTCTGGCGACATCAATATAGACCTTAACTAAATTTTGTATCTGTATTTTCGAATGTACAGTCTGTCTCAAATGTATCGCACATACTGGGCCAGGTTCACACCGGGCGATTTACCAGCAAGTTTGAGATCCCCTTGGTCCACCGATCCAACACAGGTCAAGGGTCAGAGGCAGGGGAGCGGAGGGTGAGCTATTTATATCGAAATGGAAGGAAGGAGAGCACCGTTCAACGAGGAAGCAGTTAGGCCGGTCGAACTACCGACAACGATTGACAACGATTGTAAAGACGGCCCAGATCCGAGAAAGCTCCTCATATAGAAATAAGGAGATAGTATGAGTCAAGATATGGGAAAAAGACGTAACGGTAAATGGAAAGAGAAGATTAAAAATGCTAAGTAAATATGGTTAAGATATAACAAAATTTAACCTAAAAATAAATTCGAAATTGTAAAATGCGTAAAAAGAGAAGCATTGTTGGTCAAAACAGGCCACGGATCGAGGGATTTCTCGTCATTGAGGCGCTACATACAAAAAAGTTGCGACCTCCGGGCGACAAACCAAGGCACGACCCGGTTAGGGGATAGAGCCCCTCCCCCTGGATACGCACCTGGTCAAGAAACAACATATAGGAGAAGACCAAGAGAAAGCTTCGTTTGTTATTTGGTTATTTTTCGATAAATATATATCGTATTAATAGCCGTTTTACGATGGATTTATTTTTGCGCGGCGAAATGTTTTAAACATACAAAAATGTGTAATGTATTTAGTTGTAGCCGTTCTCACGATGAACTTAATTGCGAGAAATGTTTAAAACCTTCGCCCTACAGGTCCCGTAGGGCGAAGGTATAAAACCACTTTAAAGCCAAAATTTTAGTCCCCCCCCCCATCGTGAAAGACGGGCTACTAGTAAAACATTTTAAATGTTTTAAAACATTTCGTTGCAAAATAGTCCATGGTTTTGAAAAACGGATAATGTATATGTTACAGACTATATAAAAACACAATCAGTTTCTAAACTGCCTAAAAACGCTAGGCAGTTTGAAAACTGTCCGACTATCTAGTCAGTTTGCAAACTGTATAAAAACTGCCTGTAAACTGTATAAAAACTGCCTGCCAGTTTCGAAACTGCCTGACGATGCACGACTCCAGCCTCTGCGCGATCACCTGATGAATCCAGCTTGGTGCTGCCGGTGATCAGGCGGTATCTACGAATGATGATGCATTATTCTTGCAAGCCGCGCTCCTGGACCTGTAGTCGCAAATAGTCGATATTGAAAAATGCACGCATAACCTTACAGATATGTCTATTCGCAGTGGCGTATAAAATAATTAACCAACGAGTTTCTGGGGTGCTATTTATAACCCCCTTCCGTTATTTTGCAATATCTCCTAAATGAATTAAGATATCGTCACTGAACTTGCAGTACCTTATTGCACATCAATTTGACACATGCTACCTGCAGGAAAAAGATGAGATTATCATAGGTCAAACAGTAATGACGTCAAAGTTATGTCATGCTCTGCGGTTTTTGTTGAAAAATAAGTTTTTGCGGGAAACGCTATAAAAAAAACATTTCACAAGATAACGTCAATTGTTATATAAAACATGGCAGATAATGAAATTGGCTATTAAACTGCAATCTCAGATTTTTTTTCTCAAAACAATGTCAGAATTTAAAAATGGAACATATATGTTCTACAAGAAAGAAATGAATATGTGTAGCAAGTTTAAAGTCGATATCTTCAAAAATGACCAACTTAACCCGCGCCGGGCCGGGGGGGGTGTTTAGACACCCCCCTCAGGTTTTTCCTGGATATCGGGAAACGGCGGCGCGTAGCTGCCAGCCAAATTTTCAGTACCTGTTTCGTATCATCTTTTGTACAGCTTTCAAAAAGTTTGACAATAGGTCATGTCAGGTCAGGTCAACCAGGCTAGTCAAGTGACCCCACCTCCGAAAAAGTTTGCGGTTCCACCAAAAGCCACAGTTTTTAGCGGATTGGTTTCGTACTTACAGGGTGTTCCATAAGAGCATGGACTATCTAAAGTTTGTTTATCTCGGATTTTCGATATCGGTGACCTAAGGTCAAGGTCAAATTTCCTGATCTCCCCCATTATAAGTGAATGGGAAAATAAACAGATGCTTCTTATTTGAAAGTATGCATCGGATCAAGTACTGATTATTCAGAATCATGGTTTTTTTAGCTCATTTCTGAATGACCTAGGTGCGATTTTCTAAAAGATTCTCTAAAAGGGTATCTGAGGGTCATTCTGAGTCATCAAAGGCAATAATTTGCTGAATAACTTTCTGATTATAATGAAATAGAGACGAGCAGATGCACCACTGTTATTTGTAATTCGTCTGTCCGCGTCGCCCCATATGCAACATGGACCTATCTGGGTCACCAAATGACCTTGACCTGAGGTCAAATTTTGAAAGTTGACCCTTACGAGGGTCATCATGGTATATGTTTCAAAGCGTCTTGACGTGAGGAACACGGATAGTGTTAAATCATTTATGTGTCCTTTTTAGAATAAAATGCTATTCAAGGAACATAATTTACAAAAAAACTTGCATTTTTGGACCTTTTGATGACCTCTGAGCCTAAAAATATTGATCTGAGCGTCAATTGAGGACTTTAAATGCGATTTTGCAAAATTTCAAATAATCTATCTTAATGTTTAATTTACTTGTTTACTCCTAGCTAATCATAGTTTCCGAGATATTTGGGGATATCTGAAGCTATGTCCTTTAAATCTGGAAAAATTTGAGAAAATTGACCTTTGATGACCTCTTGGGTGACTTCTAATATTGACCTGATAAAATTTTTTACCGAAATAGTTTCCAAATCCCTTTCGACGAGCTCTTCGAACGGTGTTTTTGGTTTTATGTCTAGGTCCCATAGGAGCCCGAGTTAAAGCGGGGGTGTTCGAAACAACCCCCCCCCGGCCCGAGGAAGGTGGCGCCGAGCACCGCCCGCGCGGTGTTTAAAACCTTTTAAAGCCAAAATTCGACCACCTCTACAGCATAAACATGCATACAAATTGCATTTCCGTTTTTTGCCTTTTACTTCTATTTGTATGGAAAAACAATGTTCTATGGTCATTTTTTGCGGTCCAGTCGAAAAAAACGAACCCATATTCCTTTGTTACAACTTACAACTACTAATGACCGTAATCTGCAGTTTGACCTCATTACCTCAGATGACCTGACCTGAACCAGGGTCAAAAACAGCTTAGAATGATAATTAAAAGTGTTAGGTACACGAATCATACCGATCTATCAACTGATTATGCGTTTAATATCGCATTTTTGCGCGACGACTCCATCCACTGGACTTTCATGACACGGTCAAACATTTTGTATTTGACGTGACCTGTGAGTGTGACGTCATCGGTGACCCTGAAAATAACAATAATAACCCGCGCTGCTAGGGGGTAAATATGTACCCCCCCCCTCCCGGATTTCCGCAATAACTTTGAAACTGTAACAGATAACAGTCAAAGTTTCAGTACCTTATCCAGCATCAATTTTGACGTCTTCCTAAAAAAAAAATTATCGAAAAAAATCAGGAGCTTTGTGGATTATAATGACGTTTTGATGACGCATGTTTCATGCCCATTTTGGGTCAAATAACGACAACTGGGCATTCCAGGACAGATCGACCAAGGAACGGGTAACACCCTTACAACTCAGATTTCGATAAAAGTTCGTTGTAGGGGTTATCTGGGACGCTGAATCGCGCTGTGCAAGTTTCAGCTTTGATTGGAGTTACGGCTTCTGCTGAGTTATAGCCTCCGGCATTTTCGTGAGGACACCTTGCATGGCTTAGCCAATTAGCCAATTGCTCCATAACAAATTATCCAATTCCTAGAAAACCATACATTTTCTGAATGGCAATGAAGTAAGGAACATTATTCCAGGCCCAGTTTTTTTTTGTGTTTGATTCTGATTAAATTACCTTTGACCTCTGATGACTGACCTGACCTTCAAACGAGCGCAGTTGAAAAATAATGTATGGTTTATATATTTTATAATATTCTAGGTAAGCTGTCTTTGCACAGGATAGAATTTGGAGATGGGTGTTTTCTATAAATGTACTTTTTAATTGCTAAAATTAACTCGCTTTTCTCCTTTTACCAAAACAAAATGATTAATTTGTCCCATGATGGCACCGAATGCGGCTTATGTTCCACACGAAGGGTTCAGGTTGCAATATAAGCCACTTCGAGGTTACGTTGAGTGAATTTATTGATTTACCAGGTTTGAAAATTGGTTGCACAGTAACCTCTGCAAGTCACCTGAGGTCATTTGAGGTCACTAGCAACATTTTACCACAAACTTCTTAACATAATATAGATAGAGACGTTGAAAATAAACACCACTGAGCTTGATCGTCGATTCACGTCAACCCGATATGCACATGACCTACCTGGGTCACAAATGACCCAGGTATTTTTTATTTTTAAAGTCAAAGGGCCAAATTTTGGGAAATTTGGCTTAGCCAGGTTACCAGTAATCATATGTCGAAGCGCCCTTTGAAAGACAAACACCGATGGTGGTAACAGGTTTTTGCTATATGTTTTATGAATAAAAAGTTTATTGCATGCAAAACTGTTTTTACTAGCAAAAAGCGAACAAACTTAACCATGTTTCGTGAAATTAACGTTTCGGAGATAAGAAATAGAGATATTAATTTTGAACATTCAACGTGTTTGTCTCGTCAAGGCGCTTCGGAAATGTCATCGTGACCTTCTTTAGGTCAAACTTTCAAAATTACCTTTGGTCAAGTCATTTGGTGACCCAGGTAGGTCAATGCTGCATATCTGGGCGGCGCTAATCGACGAAAACAAACAACATTGGTTGTAGTTTTCAAGTTTCTATCTATATTATATTTAAGAGTTTGTGGTAAAATGTTGTTGGTAACCTCAGTGACCTCAGAGTGACCTTGCAGAGGTTACTGTGCTACAATTTCACCTGGGTAATCAATAAATTCACTCAACTGAACCTCGAAGTGCTAAAATTTGCAACCTGAAACCCTTTGTGTGGCACATAAGCCGCATTCGGTGCCACTCATGAGGACAAATTAATCATTTCTTGTGTTGCGTAAAAGGGAGAAAAACGAGTTAATTGAGCAATTAAAAAAGTACATTTATAGAAAACACCCATCTCCCAAATGTATCCTGTGCAAAGAAAGCTTACCTAGGAATATTATTACAAATATTAAAACAAAACATTATTTTCCACTGCGCTCGTTTAAGGTCAGGTCAGGTCACCAGAGGTCAAAGGTCATTTAATCAGAATCAACACAAAAATAAAAAAAAACTGGGCCTGGAATAATGTTCCTTGTTTCATTGCCATTCAGAAAATGTATGTTTTTTTAGGAATTGGATAATTTGTTATGGAGTTATTGGCTAATTGGGCTAAGCCATGTACTAGGTGTCCTCACGAAAATGCCGGAGGCTATAACTCAGCAGGCCGTGACTCCAATCAAGCTGAAACTTGCACAGCGCGATTCAGCGCCTCGGATAACCCCTATAACGGAGTTTTATTGAAATCGCAGATGTAGGGTGTTATTTTGGGTTTTCGCTTGTCGATCTGTCCTGAAATGCCCCAACTGTTTGATGCAGCGTATAAAACATAGCTTTGATGCAAATTGCAAACTCAAAACTGTATGAGAAAGGAAATTTAGTTCCCTACAAAATGGCAATTTCGGATTTACAAAATTTGGGTTTTTGACCCCCTCCCCCCCAAAAAAATCCCCCCCCCCAATTTTTTTCTTCTTAAAGGTATTCAAGAAAACCGGAATATATATAAGGGAACCAAGTATAATAAATACCCAAACCAAATTTCAAAGTAATGTCTTCATTTTTCAGTGACTGATTGCTCTCCAAGCATAAGTAGGTAATGACTGTCATTTTTTAAAAATAACGTTTTATTTTATTTTGACCTATACAGATGATATAAATGTCATTTTTTGGTGTTTATGAACAAACTGACCTAGAAACATGCAATGTTTATTCATATTAGTCAGTTTCATGTTTTGACCTTAGATGACCCGATTTTGACCTTTTATGGGGTTAAGTTTCAAAAATGGATATTGCTATCGATTTTGACGTGCAAAATAACCCCTAAAACATGGGTCACAAGACTTTCTGTGACCTCTTGGTGACAGTGACCTCTTGTGACCTGACTTTGACCTTGACCTTTGCATGCAAATTCACTTTAACTTAATGCAGGAGATGTATTACACCTTTGAGAGCTTTGTGTGCATTGATAGTCTTAATCAAAGGATTCTAATTGAAAGTATGAGCCATTAACTCAATTAACTGGAACTTTCCATATTACCTGACTGTGACCCGACATTTGACCTCATTAAAAAATTGGGTATGCATTCGATTCGTTTTATTGAGAGTTTTCGATCGCCGCCTTGCGCGTCTCGCTGCATTCATTGGTTCGGAAGATAAGAGGGGGTAATATTTACCCCCCCTACGCCGCGCATTCGGCTGGAGACCCCTACGCCGCGCAGGTTAGGTTTCATTCGACAAATGTAAAAGAGCTATCTAATGCCGTGTGAATTTGTTATGATTGTTCCAGTAGTTCCGGAGATTGGACATGGAAGACATACCCCCTCCCACTGGCGCAAAAGGCGCGCTCCAGAATATGTTGTATCCATTCGGCACGGACACCATTTGTGTGCAAATTTCGAGACAACCAGGAACAAGTTTGTTAGACTTATAATGCAAGCGTTTTTATAAGCATTGTCTATTTGGTTCTTGGACAAAATAAGCAAGTGCCCCCCACACCCTAAGCCCTCCCCATGGCTGATTTGTAAATACACCACTGTCTGTGCGTATCCATAAACAGTAAAAATATCCACTCATGTTTGTAGCTACACAGTATGGTAAACGGTTAGGCAGATAGATGCAAATTTTCAAGCACAAACTAGCGTGTTTGGCATTGCAACGACGCGCAGTCAGAAGTGTCATGAAATGGGGTCGCTTAGGTGGCATAATGAACGGGGTAAGCACGAAGGTAACGGAGTGGGACCAGGAACGTCAGTCAAGAACCGGAACGGAAACGGGTTGGGGAATGTGAACAACAACGGGAAACGGGACGTGGAAATGGTTTCAAACGGAACGGGAAGCGGAAACGGAAACGGAAAACGGAACGGAACGGAAACGGAAACGGAACGGTAAAACGGAACGGAAACGGAAGGAACGAACGAAATGGAACGGAAAGCGGGAACGGAACGGAATGGAACGGAACGGAAACGGAAACGGAAACGGAACGGAAACCGGAACGAAACGGAACGGAAACGGAAACGGAAACGGAACGGGAACGGAAACGGGAAGCGAACGGGAAACGGAACGGAACGGAACGGGAACGGAACGGGAACGGAACGGTGGAACGGAACGGGAACGAACAGGAACGGAACGGTAACGGAACGGTAACGGAACGGTAACGGAACGGTAACGGAACGGTAACGGTAACGGTAACGGAACGGTAACGGAAACGGAACTGGAACTGGAACGGAACTGGGAACGGAAACGGAGACGGGACGGAAACGGGACGGGAACGGGACGGGAACGGAAACAGGAACGGAACGGAACGGACAGGAACGGGAACGGAACGGAACGGAAACGGAAGCGGAACGGAACGGAACGGAACGGAACGGAACGAAACGGGAACGGAAACGGAACGGAAACGGAACGGAAACGGACACGGAAACGGAACGGAAACGGAACGGAAACGGAACGGAAACGGAACGGAAACGGAACTGGAAACGGAACGGAAACGGAAACGGAAACGGAAACGGAACAGAAACGGACGACACGGAAGGCGGAACGGAACGGGAACGGAACGGAAGGAACGGGAACGGAATCGGGAACGGAACGGGAACGGAACGGGAAACGGAACGGGAACGGAACGGCGGAACGGACCCGGGAATGGACGGAACGGAAATGGAAATGGAAAATGGAACGGAAACGGAACGAAACGGACTTTGGAAACGACCTCCCAATTTCTGTAATAAAAACTTGTATTGATCAATTAACCACGATGACGCACGAGTATGGTGCTTATGTTTAAATTAGCACGCTCGAGACATTTCACTACAAAACATCATGCACAATCCTCCACCGTGGTTATTTAGGTGGCATGAGGCGAGTCGCTTGTCGTGTGGTGTAGCTTTCTACTGTTTTCTCCGCTTTGCCTCATCGCACCGGCCTACGGTCGCCGCGCCGGCAAGCTGTCCCGCGTCACCATAGCTGACCCTCCTACCTGTGGTGACCCATCCCCTTCCCCATTCAGGGCCACTCAAACCATTCCGAGTGGGACGGTACTGCCACCTGCTGAGCTGTGCGATACATTCAAGACAGACTGTACAATGTACATGTTGAGAGCTTTCGAAGTTTTTTATGTGTCTTTCTATCACTTTTTGTTTTCGATTGAGAGAGGGGGGCTAATATGACCACCCCCACCATGGCAAAATTATTGTGAAGGCCCACCAGAGCGCGAGCTTTGTAAAAATGTATTTTGCGAAAAAATGAAAACAAATATTGATCATTGATGACATCTGGAGGCCAAAACATTGACCTCAGCTAAAAAACGGAAATACTTTTTAATGTATTTTAGACGTGCTTTCAAACTGTGTTTTATTTGTGCCAACGGTTCTATAACCTGCGCCCCACTGGGCCTCTGCATTTCCTTCGCCTGACTGGGGGGGGGGGGGTGTTTGACCCCCTTCCCTCGGCTCCTACGTCATGTAGACCAAAACAAAAAACAATGTTAGAACCGTTATCACAAATCATTTGGAAACGATTTCATATGTTTTTGCTCACGTCAAAACTCAGGTGACCAGAGGTCATCAAAGGACAAATTTTCCAGTTTTAGGACTTCGCTCAAGAAACCCCCAAATATCTCGGAAACTACGCTATCTAGAAACAAACGTTTAAAACCAATCGATAGAATTATATAATTTGCAAGTCGAATGGTAGGTCCGTTGTAAATAATTGACCAAAGGTTAAGTAGTTTAGGCTTTAATAGGTCATTAACGACAACAATCATGATTTTGGGGAAATAAAAATTGTTTGGAATACTCTTACTTAACAAAGATAACCGCAATACTGTTTACGCCATCGTGTTTTGTTCTGCGTCAAGGGCAGCTCTGGAATAATGTAGAAAATTTGATCAGTTGGTCAAGTTAAAAAATGACCTCAGGTCAAGGTCAAGTGATGACTTAAGTATGTCATGTTGCATATCAGGAGATGTGTCTTTTCGAGACAAACACATTGTTGAAAGTTGCATTTCTCTATCTTCATTATGTTTAGAGTTATTGACGAAAGGGTGTTGGTTACCTTGGATGACCTCAGATGACCCCGTAAGGGTCCCTGAGCATAACCTGCACTTAGATCATATATAATATCCTATTATAACATTGTCCAGAAGGAAATGGACTAATATCGTCAAAAAAGAAAGCATTTGCATATTTCTCCATTGACTCATAATGGGAGTTCACAAAATTGACCCGACCTCAGGTCATCGATATCGAAAAACCGATGTACACAGTTTGTAGATACTGATGACTTGATGTAATATTAAAAGTTTAATATCGATCCGTTAGAAACTGTGGTCATGGCACGACCGCGAACTATTTGGTCAGGTGAGGTTACTTACCTGACCTTGGTGACTTATACCTAACCGATACAAAGAGTTGTACTGATTTCTCGCCAAATGTGCGGAACAGGATAATGATAGTTACGTGCCGAAATTTGGCGCTCCTACGGCACCGCGTTTTTTTTTTTCGTGATCTTGAAAAAACAGGAGGGGGTGTTTTCAGCCCCGCCCAACCCCCAGTGTTTTGTGTAGGCGGCGGTTAACCCGCAGCCAGGCCGGGAGATATGATACGCCACTATAAGCGTAAAACGAATCGGTTGGTGCGATGCAGCTCACATTAATCGTGTCACAAGGTCATTTCTAAGGAATTTTTACTAGTGATTTCTACTGACGGAATTAGGCTTCAAGTTTGGAGGAAAAAGGTTTAGCGGGAGGACGGAGGGGACGGGAAGGGGAAGAGGGTTGTCGGGGCCTCATTAAAAAAAGCTATATCACTGGGCCCGTGGAGACAGTTCAACGCGTTTTTCTTACCACTGACTGCAGTGGATCTTTGCGTCCGCAGGGGGGGGGGAGGAATTCGGTGGAAATCCCCCACTCCCAGTTAACTTGTTAAATTATGTCCCGATTCGTGCATGGATAAGTCAGAAAAACGCAAAGAATACAGTTTTGGGATCGTATTGGCCGTCATTTTGTCTACATATTGATGAATGGCGATGAATGAAACCCTCTAATCTCCAAACGCAAGGGACGCACAGATGACGTTCGGGTAATAACAAGGAAGTGCCCCTCAGTGGACAGAATGTGCCCCTTTAGGTGGCATCGAGTGAGAACTGGTGTCGCTGACACTATTTGGAGTTTTATTCACTACTGAGCGCTCGCTTCGAGCTTCTCAAACATTGTATTATTTTTTTCATGATTCATTATTACTATTTAAGAGTCATTGAGTTCTTAATCCTAGCGTACAAGTAACATTATTCATTATCAATTCTATTAAATATTCGTTTTAGCCTTTGATTAATAACGCCGACTTCTTGAAAACGCTATTTCATTCTCTGCAATGTTTCTGAGAAACAGCTGAAATAAAGCTGCACATGCATGCTGAGAACATTTTCAGACTGACTGTCCACTTCCTGATGCCTTGCGGGACATATTGGAAAGAACAATATCCAGCTTCACATGTTAGCTTGATCGTCCCATCTATACCGTGTCCTTAACACGAGCGCTTTATACGTCGAATAACAGCAATGCTTCATGGACGTTGGAGTGTCGTACTTTAGCGGAAAAGGTTTCTATTATTAATAGTTCATCTTTTTGGTGGTACTTATGTATTGTAAGGATTTAACCATTTGCAATTCCAGTTTCCAGGGTACAGTCAGTGAAAGTAATCATCTTATGTTTTATCAATGTGTCCTGCCAGGGGGCCAGAATTAACCGAAAGATGGTGAACAGGTGATAAGTGCTCCCGTCTCCCCTCCTCGTCACGGCCTGCTTCACGCCGTTTTCCGCTTCTCGCTACGTTGCGTAGTTTTCGAGATCTCTTGCGTAGTTTTCGAGGGGGCGGTTATCCGCCTCCCCCGTCGGTTCGAAGTTGGCTCAGACCCCCGTCGGTGCGAGGGATAAAAAACGAGCAAGTTGCTTGTAACGAGAGAGTAAGCCATTGACCATTTATTTTAAGGTCCTGGGACAATAGGTGACCTTTGAGGTCATGTCAAATTCCAAAATGTCACAAATCGTTAGTGTGTGAAAATTGAATTCTGGTCGGCCCAAAATGGTAAAGGAACATCTTACTATGCATAAATAATGCACAATTTGAAATTTGCGTAAAAATACTTAAAAACTGCAAATAAAAAATTAATGTCAGTTTATTTGAAGTAAGTCACCTCGGTTGACCTTTGTAAGTACATGACCGCAGTGAAACATATAAATATGTCAAATGGCTCCAATATTTTTAATCAGCTTCAAAAACTGTTCTAAAAGCGGCTAGAAGCCCAAAAAATCATCGGAAGTCATCGGAGTTCAGTGACTTCGAATGACCTCAGAAAAGGTCAGACGAGGTCACATTCTCAGCAGAAGATCGCACCAAATAAAAAGATAAGGAAAAAAAAAAAAAAAAAACAAATAGAAAAGGAATAAGAATATATAAAAAAAAAAAGAGAAAAAAAGAAAAAAAGAAAAAAGAAAAAAAAAAAAAAAGATTAGTCACACTACAGAGACACCTTTGCAGTTTTCTTCTAGACGTCGAAACACTAAGGAAACTAAAAATGTACTAGCTTCAAATATACACGGACGCCAGTTCGCCTGACATGACCTTAGAGACAACAGGTCTTAGGGTCACGGTCATAACAGGAGGGTGGCGAAATTCTTACGCACTTTCCCACGTGCGAAGGTGACTAGATTGCAGATTATACCCCACGCACTGCAGGGGGTTCGCACGCCATATAACTGGACTCTGCAGGGGGGTTGATTTCCCCCCGTAGAGATCGTCCAAAACCACGCAACGTAGCTGCAAGCAGAAAAGGGCATTAATACGCTCTAGTGCATAGACTCCTAATCTGTAAACGTATTCTGTATTTCTTGGATCAAGTCAAATTGAGGTCCACCAAGAGGTCCATGGTCGATTTTTCCGGTTTTTAGGACTTCTTTTAGGGACTTCTTTTATGTTTTTTTTCCTTTTCCAGAACCCGATTTCTCGGAAACTTTATGATAGTAGGAGCAAACAACTAGACAAGCAATCGATAGCTATTAATTTCAGTCGCATACAGGTCTCAAAATGAGCTCAGATCAATAGTTTAGGCTCCAGAGGTCTGAAGGTCAAAAATCTAGTTTTAGCAAAGACGAGGGCTTTTCTTGATGAGTAGTATTCACCTAAGAAGATAGGATAATACATTTTGACGCCATCAGTGTTTGTCTCATTGATTGCGCTTGAAAAATATATACGGTGAACCTGGTAAGGTCACTTAAAATAATTTTGACCTCAGGTTGAATGGGTCATTTGTGACCGCATGGTCAGGGTCATCGTTTGACATATAGGGAGCCGCGGCCGACGAGACGAATATATTTTATAACTATCGGTCTTCTAGTCTCTTTTCTATCAAGAAGTTATTAGCACATAATGCCTAGATGACCTCAGATGACCTCAGATGACTGTATATAATCACTAAGCACAATTACACCTTGATCATTAAATGAGCTTATATAGCATGATTCTAAAGAATTGTAACCACGATTCAATGACATATTGGCTGGAAAGAGGGAAGCTATTTGTTTATTTTCCCATTAACTTATAATGGGAGGTCAGTAAATTGACCTGACCTTGGCACCGATACGGAAAAAATCCGAGAAACTAATTGAAGGGGTCTGCGCAATAATTAATTTATCCCTTATGAAGATCCTGCAAGTTCATAATTGTTTTCCCGAAAAAGACTGTGCTTTGGCAAGAACGCAACGATTTATTGAAGGAGTGAGGTCCATTGACATGGACTTGTGACCTCGAACTGAGATGACCTCAAGTCAAATCTTTTCCAAAGTGTGGTAATTGATGCCCAAACAGGAGCCAATGAAATTTGGGGGGCGCTTGCGCGCCGCCGTTTTTCCGCTACTCTTGAAAAACCTGAGGGGGGCGGAAATCAACCCCCCCTGCAGTGCACGGGATAACAGTTGATGTGACTTACTTGTACTTTTAAATCAACTTATTAGTAGTAACATATTAATGTGTAAATGTTTAGCCTTTTTGGAAAAAAAATAGTGATTCGTAAATAATGTTGGTACTATCTAAATCTTTTCAGGTGTTAAAGACATGTATTTTTTGCATTTCAAAAGTATTCCAAAGATAGCGGCTGAGAGCTGCAGAATCTTACACACAAAGTGAATGAACCTTTTTCTTTCTCATTGCGACTGTGACCAAGTGCACGCACTTTGTTGTGACCATTGTGACCATTTCGTGAAGGTTTCCTTCAGGCTTCAAGCGACATGAATGTTTTCCTTCTTGTGGTGTTTCCCGACGAGCTGTCAACAACATCTGTTTTGATTGAAAGTCGTGGCAGCCGTCATGTTTTGTTTATACCAGAATCTGTGTGTTGAAGAATGAAGTACGGGTGCTTGATTTTGATTTTTGTATGGTTTTACTTTTTTTTTTGTGTTGAAAATCACTTACGATGAGTTCCGAAGAAAAAGTATTTTGCGTTTATTGTGATCTTAACTATTATAATTCTCCTAGTTATTGTGACTCATACCTAATGCGTTTTGTGTTCGTGTTCGTGACCAGCTTGACACTTTTTGCACCTCTGCTGATAAAAGTTTGAATATCACAATTATTATAGTATGTGTAAAATTGTTCAAAAGTAGGGTACTGATAGTTTCATTGCAATCGGCTACAAACTACGTTATTTATTTGGGAAAAAACGAAGGAGGTTGGAATCCACCCCACCCCTACCCGGGCGATGATAAGCCTGGTAATCATATGCATCATTCAAAGCGCATTCTTGAGACGAAAACGATGTTGTCAAATTTATCCTCGTATCTCAATAGAATAAAAAGTTATTCATAAAAACAGTTTTGGACAAAAATAACCATTTTGACTTTCGATTATCTCTTGACCCTAAACTATTTATCTGAGATCAAATCTGAGGACTATTATGTCGATTTTAACTTTCAACGGCTGGATATTCATTATGTGACGTTTGTTTCTAGCTTGCATAACCCGGCAGTCACTGGGTTATTTTCTGTAACACGAGTCACTAGGGGGTGGCTTTTTTAGCCCCCTTGTATCTTCAGAACCAATCAGATGATCGCGCTGAACCAAACGGTAATCGATAGCCCAGGAAAATAATCGACGTAAAATAATTTGTGTTTCCCTAGAGGTCAGTGGTGACGTCAAAGGTCAGGTCAAAAGTCAAAATCTAGCCGTTCTAGCTTATAGCTAGTTTATAGACCATATTGTCCATTCAAAGCAATTGGTTGCAACCATGATCACCCAGAGTGCTCTCAAAGGTATGGCACACATCCAGAATGAGCGATTTTTTTCAAAATCTCAAGGTCAAGGTAAGGTTTCACATAGGGTTACTATGCCCAAAAAATATACGAAAGTCATGCAACACATGTACATTCCATTTTACGTGTAAAACTCGAAATTGATACTCATTTTACCACCTGACTTATTGTAGGTTAAGTAAAGGTCATGTGAAGGTCAAATCCAAGTAACACAAGGCCAAAAATTTGAAATTGATTAATACAATAAATCAGTACATTTTTTAGACCTTTTTTATCTCTCTCTCAGAAATACAGTGCTGCTCTATATTTGACTGTATCTGGTAAAAAAGTACAAAAAAAATCTAACGTCACGAGTTACCCATACCTTACATGTCATCACTCAGTCAAAAATACAGATATCATTTTGAAATTCGGTACGTTGGTTCAATATGTATATTTTTTACATACATTCCGGTTTTTTAAATATCTTAAAATGTTTTTATTTTTTGTCATTTTTTTCAAAAAAGTAAAATAAATAAAAATTGGGTCCAGAATCATTTTAAAAAAATCCGAGACTTTCATGTTGTAGCCCTTGACATTTGCTATCTGTTCACGTTTTGTGATTATTTTTTGTCTGCTACATGGCATTTTTACGGTCTTCTAAAGTTAAGCTGATTTTGGTCTCAAAATGGTGTGTAGTGACGTCACTAACTAAGTTTTATTTATATAAAAAATATGACGATTTTTTTATCCAAAGAGTGTGCAACATATGCCCGGTCAGGTACTAAAAGTTTGGCGTTGATAGCTGCATTATTTCGTGCGATATTCCAGATATTCCTAGGGGGTGGGGGGTGGGCTACAAAAAACCCTCCCCCAGTGACTCGTGGGATAATTTCCGAGATAATTGTGGGTATCTGGAGCCTAGTCCTAAATCTGGAAAATCTGGCCTTCGATGACCACTGGTGACAATAATATTGACCTGATAAAACTGTTCATCGAAATAGTTACCAAATGCTTTTTGACGAGCTCTCAAATAGTGTTTTTAGTTTATATCTACATGACATAGAAACCGAGTTAGAGGGGGTGTCAAAATTTTCCCCGCCAGAGGAAGATGGCGACAAGCACCAGCCCGTCGTGGTTAAAAAACGTCCACATTAAGGAAAATTGCATTCATGATCGCCGAGGTCATGTTTCGTTCCCGTTCCGTTCCCGTTCCGTTCCCGTTCCGTTCCCGTTCCCGTTCCCGTTCCCGTTCCCGTTCCGTTCCCGTTCCGTTCCCGTTCCGTTCCCGTTCCGTTCCCGTTCCGTTCCCGTTGCTGTCACATTTATTACCCGTTTCCGTCCCCTTCTTGACTAGTGTTCCTGTCCCACTACGTTACCGTCGTGCTCCACCCCGTTCATCATGCACCTAAGCGACCCCATTTCATGACACTGCTGACTGCGCGTCTTTGCAATGCCACCTAGATTGTGTGAAAATTGCATATATCTGCTTACCGTTTACCATACTGTGTAGCTACAAACAGGAGTGAATATTTGTACTGTGTATGCATACGCTAGACAGTGGTGTATTTACAAATCAGCAAAGGGAGGACTTTATGGGGGGGGGGTACTTGCTTATTTTGTCGAAGAACCACATATGTAGACATTACTAAAAAAAAAAAACGCTTGCATTATTAGTCAAACAAACTTGTTCCTGGTTGTCTCAAAATTTGCACACAAATGGTATTCGTGCCGAATGGATACAACATATTCTGGAGCGCGCCTTTGGCGCCAGTGGGAGGGGGTATGTCTTTCATGCACCCTTTAACCCGCCCGTTACTGGGGTATATTCTGTAACGCAAGATACGGGAAAGGGGCTATTTATAGCCCCCCCTCTGATCTCCAAAACTACTGGATCAATCTTAAAAATTCAAACGGCATTAGATAGCCATTTTACATTTGTGAAATGAAACTCAATATTGTTTTCCTCAGAGTCACCGATGACGTCACAGGTTATGTCAAAAACAAAATGTTTGACCGTGTCATCAAAGTCCGGTGTATGGAATCGTCGCGCAAAAATGCAATATTAAACGCATATTTAGTTCATCAATCGGTATGATTCGTGAATCTAACACTTAACCCGCGCACTGCAGGGGATTCGCGCCGAACACGAACTGCAGGGGGGTGATTTCCGCCCCCCCCGTGAGATCTCCAAAACTACGCAACTTAGCGACAAGCGGAAAACGGCGTTAGATAGCTTCTAGCAGCTCTATGAAAGTATTTCTCAGTCTTTTTCTTGGATTTTCAGCGTCACAATTGAGGTCACCAAAGTGGTGCACCAAAGGTCAGATTTTCGGTTTGTTACGACTCTTTTTAGGACTCTTTTCCAGAAACCCCCGATTATTCGGAAACTATGATAGCTATGGAGCAAACAATTAGAGAGGCAGATTCGATGCTATTGAAATTTGCAAACGCAAATGTATGTCATCCAAAATTGATCTCAGATCAAATAGTTCCAGGCTCCAGAGGTCAGGAAAGGCTCAAAAATACTGTTTTTAGCAAAAACAGTTTTTCGTGAATAGCATGTCCAACCTCTAAGAAAGATAGGGAAATCAATTTTGACGCAGCAGCGGTGTTTGTCTCATTGATTGCCCGCTTTGAAAACATATACACGGTGACCTGGTAAAAGGTCAATTTCAAAATTTGACTCAAGGTCCAAGGTCATTTGGTGACTCCAAGTAGGTCATGTTGCAAATGGGGCAAGCGCGGCTAGAACGAGACGCACATTGGTGTCAACTAATCGTTCTATATGCTCTTTTATATCAAGAGTTAATTAGCAAATCATTGCTGATAGACCTAGATTTGACCTCAGATGACCTTGTAGAAATCACTGAGCAACAATTGCACCTTGATCATTCAGAATGTGCTAAAATAGCATGATTCTGAAAGAATTAGACTGATGCAATGAATGTTTACTGAAAGGGAAGCATTTGTTTATTTTCCCATTCACTTATAATGGGGAGGTCAGGAAAATTGACCTGACCGTTTCGGTCACCGATATGAAAATCATCCAAGAATTTACGAATTGTAGGTACTGATATTATTATGAATACCTGCAGTTTCAAAACTTTCGAAAAAGACTGTGGCTTTGGCACGAACCGCAAAACATTTTTGGAAGGTGAGGTCACTTGACATGGACTTGGTGACCTGACCTGAGATGACCTGAAGTCAAAACTTTTCCAAATGTGGGTAATTGATGCCCAAATACAGGTGTACGAAATTTGGGCGGCGCTGCGCGGCCGCCGTTTTTTTCCGCCTACTTCTGAAAAACCTGAGGTGGGGGCGGATCAACCCCCCTGCAGTGCGCGGGTTAAAATCAAGACGGCATTAGATAGCCCTTTTATATTTGTGAAATGCGAAAAATGCGATATTAAACGCATAATCAGTTGATAAATCGGTATGATTCGTGTATCTAACACTCAAAAGTCCAACGGCATTAGATATCCGTTTTACATTTGTGAAATGAAACTCAATATTGTTATCCTCAGGGTCACGGATGACGTCACAGGTCACGTCAAAAACAAAATATTTGACCGTGTCATCAAAGTCCGGTGGATGGAATCGTCGCGCAAAAATGCGACATTAAACGCATAATCAGTTGATAAATCGGTATGATTCGTGTATCTAACACTTATAATTACCATTCTAAGCTGTTTTTTACCCTGGATCAGGTCAAGGTCATTCGAGGTCACTAGGTCAAACTGCAGATTACGGTCATTAGAAGTTGTAACACATGAATATGGGTTTGTATTTCGACAAGAACGTGAAAAATGACCATGAACATTGATTTTTCATATAAATAGAAGTAAAAGACAAAAAACAAAAATGCAATTTGTATGCATAGTTTTGCTCTAGAGGTTGTATAATTTTGTCTTTGAAAAGTTTTAAGTTACTCATTTTCGAAGATATCGTCTTCAAACTTGCTACACAATACACATATGCATTGCACTCTTGTAGAACATATATGTTCCTCTTTTTTATTCGGATTTTGTTTTAATTTTTGTAATGGCATTTTATTGGCAGGATTTTGAGTTTCATTAATTTTTGAAAATCCAAGATTGATATTTTAGCCAAGTTTATTATCTGTCATTTTGTATATAACAGTTGAAGTAAACTTGTAAATTGTACTTTTGACAGCGTTTCCCACAAAACCTTATTTGTCAACAAAAAATGCAGAACAGAACATGACGTCACTCTGACGTCATTCCTGTTTGACCTAAGATAACCCCATCCTTTTCCTTCAGGCATGTGTCAAACTGATGTGCAAAAAGGTACTGAAAGCTTGGTGACGTTACCTCTGTTCGTTTAGGAGATATTGCAAAATAACGGGAGGGGGCTATAAATAGACCCACAGTAACTCGCGGGTTAATACGCCACTGCGCATATACATATGTTAGGTTATTCGTGCATTGTTCGATATCGACCATGTGCGACTACAGGAGCGCGGCTTGCAAGGAATAATGCATCATCATTCGTAGATACCGCCTGATCACCGGCAGCACCAAGCTGGGCTTGTCACGTGAAAGCGCAGAGACTGGAGTCGTGCAATCGTCAGGCAGTTTCAAAACTGTCTTTCAGGGCAGTTTAGATACTGCCGGATAGCTTTACAAACTGCCTAGCGATTTTCAGGCCGTTTGCAAACTGCCTCGAGGTTTTCATATTGTCTGTAACATGTAAATTATAAAATATGTATCGTCAAAAGTAGCAAATAACAAACGCAGCTTTCTTTTGTCTTCTCCTATATGCTGTTCTTGACCAGTTGGCGTATCCAGGGGGAGGGGCGCAAGGCCCCCCCCCCCTAAGCCGGGTTGTGGCCCTTGGCGCGCCCGGAGGTTCGCAAACTTTTGGTATTTGAGCCGCCTCATGACCGAATCCGCGATCCGTGCATGACTGACAACAATGCTCCTCTTTTTTACGCAATTTACTAATTTGAATGAGTTGTTAGGTTATATCTGGGTATATTTAACCATATTTACATGGCATTTTTCATCTTCTCTTTTCATTTTCCGCGACGTTTTTTTTCCACGTCTTGACACAAACTTTCTGGGCTGTTCTATTTACAATCGTTGTCGGTAGTTCGACCGGCTTAATTGCTCCCTCGTTGAACTGTGCTCTCCTTCCCTTCAATTTCGATATAAATAGCTCACCCTCCGCTCCCCTGCCTCTGACCCTTGACCTGTGTTGGAATCGGTGGCCTAGGGGGATCTCAAACTTGCTGGTACCTCCCGGTGTGAACCTGGCCAGTATGTGCGATACATTTGAGACAGACTGTACATTTCAGGCGCAGGGGCGCCGGAACTCTCCGAAAGTTGACGGGCTGGAGGCATTCTTGAAGTAAAACATTTTCATGCAACGCCATAGGCGTAATGTTAAAATCTGACAATGTTGGTAAGGCTGCCCCCTCTACCCCCCCCCCCCGCCCCGGTTTTTGCGTCCTTGATCAAGTGCGTTGTTAGACCATAATAATTGTTTGGTTGTGTTTTTCCAGCGCGGAAATACAGACGCTGCTATTTTTACTATCACTCCGTTTTACTTCTCCGCGATGAAGGGTGCCTACGCATAAAGGCACGTGAGTTGACACGTTACATACAAATACTGCTGGATGTTCACACTGAATGGCACCGTTTTTTACCATTTATAGTATAATTATTCAAAGTCCGCTGGTAAAGCACTAAGATCTTCTATCCAAACAGTAAAATCCTATGAATAAAATAAACAAGGACTGGGTCCGGGTCCGGGTCCGGGGACATAATTATACTTACTAATAGATAACTGGTATACCTGCATTATTTTACGTCGGAAATATGGGTGAAACTATATCATTGGAAATCAAGAGCTGAAACGCAACTGCTAATTAAAAAAATGTGAGTGCAGAGTGTCCATACTTACCGACTGACGTGGTTATGATAACGTGATGAAGAATACATCTGATTTGATTTTGACGAACAGTACTTCTCAGGATTATCATTTAGTTTCACAGGAATTCGGCGCACGCTCGCAGACAGCTAAGTTGATAGTGCTCTTGTATTTTTGCGATTTATTTTAGGAACCACGTAGATCTAATTTAAGGATTATTTTTTTATTTTCTAGATTGTTTAGGATTGGATTTTGGCGTTCAAAGTGATCTTAGAACTCTTGAATTGTCTTTTTTAAGGGCTTTCATTCTAGCTGTTTGCCGGCCATATTTGCTTGATCTATTCTGTCTGGGATGTGATTTTGTCATTTATTTTTAGGAAGCAGGAACCACGTTAGATTCTAATTTAAGGGATTATTTATTTAGTTTCTAGATCGTTTAGCGGATTGTATTTTGGCGTCCAAAGTTAGATCTTAGCTCTTGAATTGTCTTTTTTAAGGCTTTGCATTTGTAGCTGTGTTGCGCCAAAATTCTGTCTGGGAGTGTCACTAGCTTTAGGTTTGCTTTAAGGTGGAACATTATTTTTTTTTAAGCTATTTAGTTAAGTTTAAGGAAAAACAAAAACAAAACAAACAAACAATAGTTTAAGATAGTCTAAGCAGTTGAGTTAGGCATCGTAAGTAGTGGGAGAGTGCATATTGTAATATATATTTAAGCTACTTATCTACTTATAGCTTCAAATAAACATGACTAGGATCCAAAAATTCCTTCAGGGCTAAGGGTAGAGGGGCTTCAGGCAAAAGTTAGGGGAAGCTAGTGGGACAGTTAAGTAATGTAAGTGCAGGATAAGACAGACAGACAGACAGACAGTGTATTAAAAACAATATGGGTCCACCAACATGTGTGGCTTTTCGCCTTTGCGAGTCATTGTACTAAAACAAAAATGGGGAATATTGTACAATGGCATCACCGAGTGCCAGCCGGACAGGAACAACGCAGCATCAGATTAATGATAGAAACAACGCACATCACGTCGGTTTGCTCAGTCTACGTCTGGCCAGAGAAATAAATCGCCGGCAGGCGCTGCGGAAGCCAGCGATGGTTGGGTCGCAATAGGTAGTTGGTTTGTAGTCCTGTACAGCCCGTAAACACAGCTGCGTCGCCCCGGCTTCAGTCCTTTATGCGCGGCATCGTGATTATTCACCGGCTCGCCTGGTATCGTGTTCGTGTTTCTGGCTGCAGCAAAAAGTCCAAAGGTAGCCACCATAGCCCTGGCTGGCCTGCCATCCGTTCATGTACAGCACACAATTTATGGCTACTAACGAGTTCCTGTGCATCGAACCACCTTGAGTTCCACGGAACGCCCGTCACACTGCTCACGTTTGCGCCGTACCGCATACAAACAGGCACAGAAATTCAGAATTTTTCTGCACTCGGTGAAGCTGGGGTCTTCGCCGCATGTTCCAGTATAAGATTATGCAGTAACGGGACAATCGACACCGCAAGCGATTGCACGATGGCTTGAGTGCGGATTCGGGGGATGACGTGTCGGGTGACTCAGTGCGATCAGGCACCGTTTACATCGCGTACTGTAAGCCGAATCTATGTGGGCCTTGGTTAGTTTAGATTGGCGGTTTCCATTTTTCGAGTCCTAGGTTTCCTCACCATTTGCTTGTCAGAGACAGTGAGTCTGCGCACAGAAACGGATTCCTAACCTGCGGGCATGGTGCGTAACATACTGGAGTTCCTAAGCACTAACATCTGGGTTTTGTCTGCATTTAACTTCATTCCGTTTGTACTAAACCAACGGGTACATCAATTCCAGGGTGTCCTTCCATGGTACGGATCAGCTGGCGATGTCATGTTCTTGCCGGTTAGTTAAAGTATTGCGGTGTCCGTCCGCAAAACTGTACAGTGGTTACCGGATTCGGGCACATTACAAACTAAGATCATTGGCCAAAACAACATGAAGAGACGCAGCTGAGGCGCCGCCTTGGATACACACCGGTGGTATTGGGCTTCGGTCTGTGGACAGGGGTGGAACAATTTAGGCCGCAGGGGTGTTGTTAGTAGCAACTTGCTAATTTAAAAGAATGTTGAAGTGTTCATTACTTAATCCGGACTGGACGTGGGTTTATGATAAAGTGACTGAATTACATCTGATTTGATTTTGACGAACAGTTCTTCTAATGTTATATTAGTTTCACAGGGGAATGGCATTATAAATTTATTTTTACGACATGCCACCAGGTTCTTCATCAGAATGAACATTTTGTCCCCGACCTTGTCCATAAGGACAGAACACTTTATTACCCCTGACCAACGGGTGACCATCCAGGTCAAGTGAATAACCTAAGATCGACCACGTCCAGTATTTAGTACACGCAGGGGCGTGGGAACCGGGCAGATGGGGCAACTCGACCCCCAAAATTAAAAACTTGGGGGTGACGACCCCCAACTTTTTACACGAACACTCTTCTCTGTATTAGAAGCACATACTTTCCACATACTTTCGACGGCAAAAGGAGAGTAATAAAGTGAAAAAGTGAGGAAAAAGTACATGTTTATGGCTTATGGAATCTGAGTATGGACAGAATTGGCGCTACTTTGACTATTGTGTACAACATGTTATGGTTGGCGATGCGACGCGGACTTCAATCCTAGGAACAGAGAGAGTTTGTGAATTGGCATCTCGGCATCGGCATAACGCTGCGCAATCTACAGCCAAGACGTTGATGCAAACGCTTTGCTGCCGAACAGTGCGCGATTAAACGGTCAGGAAGTCAGCTTCAGGGAAGTGGGAACCGTGGGGGGCAGTGGGAGCAACTTGCTCCCCCCAACTTTGTGCCTGTGGGGGCGACGCCTCCCCCCCCACTAACGTTAAAGCTTGGTGTTGGCTCTTCCCTGTCTTTCACCATGATCTTTTAACTTTGAATTAATGCAACGGCATTGTTTACGGAAATTTGCTTACGTTTTGTATAAGAAATGTTCAGTTGCAATCAAAAATTCAAATAAATAAAATTTAACTGCATTGAATTTGGGACTGGTTTTGCATCTTTCCATCTTAACAGTGGCATCGCACATTTGACCATCGTAGCATCGAAACACTGTTAAACACAGCGCACACCTGGCATAGGATATGTTTCTTCGTCGTAACGTTGATAGAGCTATTTGTTTGTTGGTCACAATTACGGTAGATAAAATGCTCATGGTCACAATATTGCAAAGCTTTTTGGAGATAAATGCTACTATTCATGAAATATTACTAGGCGCCACAGTGTAAATAAAATTGAGACTTTTGGGCATGGGGGTAGGTCACGTTTTTTATAGCAAAACGCTTCATTATATATGAATATTGTCGACTCTGCTCCCCTGACGTTCAGCGGAGAAAGAGTCGGCCAGGGGTCGAAAAAGGAAAAGTGGTCGCCAACGAAATTCCGGATCAAGGCGGTCACCGGCATTGACACATCAGGAACGGATTGCGATATATCGGAGATATATTCCGATATATCGGGTGAACGGGTGCCGATATATGGCGATAAATCCTATTGACGATATAACGGGTGGGGATCACAGCAATGTATCCGCTTTTTAGCTATCATTTTTACTACCTCAGGGTCCGCCCAACTAAAGTTCACCCTCCCAAACTTGAAAGGTACTTCCCACGCCCCTGAGTATACGTATAGTTTAGTACCTATATCTTCTGAAACGGAAAGGAATATATAAATACTTGTAATAGATAACGTAACTGCCTGTCATAAAGATTATCTAAAGATATTCCTTTTTTCAGGATCTAGGTCAACTGGTCACATTTAATGGTCAGTGTCAATTGGCTAATTGTGGTCCTATATGATCTTGACGTAGGGTCATAGATCACGAACTAATAGTTTTATCAATTTCGAATTTTGATAGGATATTTATAATTGTTGAAACTCAGCTACTGAAAACATCCAGCAAATTGCGCCGCATGTGTATACATTGATTTAAGAAGGACCTCATGATAGTTGGCTGTCAGCCTCCCCTCCGTACGGTGAGAGTTAAATCAGCGAACTTGTCAATGCAACTCATTACTGTACAATGTTCCCAATATTTTCCATTTATAATTTCTTAGTATTATCGTCAAACGGCACCAACAAATGATCAACAATAGTCCAACTGTGGACTAACTAGGTCATTAACGCTCGCATTTGCACTAGTAATGCTGCATTACGTTGTGTTATGCCGTCTCGCCGTACGGGCACGACTGATACCGGCAGTGACATTCCGTCGCCGTGTGCTGGGGTCACAAGCTATTCACACCCACTGATGTCTCGACTGTGGTTACTAAGATACTGTGTTAAACGTAAGCGCGTTGGCGGCGCGTGCTGGCGTGAACAGTGTTTAGGGAAACAGTGTTATAGAGTGTAATGACTGTCAGCGCGTTGGTAGCACGTTGCGCTGACATTGGCGGTGCACGAAGTGATATGTGCCAGTGGTCCGGCGCTAACTTGCTTGCAATCTGTCCGAGCGACCCGGGCTCGACTCCCGACCGGCGCTCAGTTTTTGTATCGCATTTGAGCACATGTCGTCATGTGCTCGTCTCTAGCTTTGAGCCCGAGGGCACGGTCGAGTTAATGTCAGGGGACGGCCGGGAACGGGAGGCAGTTCTTGGCAGAGCTCTGAACCGGTAGGTACTACCTGTGGGGTTCCCTCTCCGGATCTGTTGGCACAGGTTGGGTGTTTTCTACACTCCTTGTCTTGTGTGTAATGCCGGCTCAGTGTGTATAACTGATGCTTCCTGTTTTTCGCGTGCAATGTCGGTTTAGTGTATAATAATAGTGCATACTGTGTGTTGTGTAATTCCAGTATGGTGGTAGTCTGCTATTGTAATGTGAGGCTGGTGGTGGGCTGATTTTAAGATTCAAAAATCCGTAGAAACGGAAGATTTTTTTTTTGAAAAAAATCTGAGTATCGAAGTTTCCACTGGGGCATCGGCTCGGAAAAGTGCTGGCGGCCTGTTTGTCTGTCTGTTTGTTTGTCTGTTTGTCCAGAAAAAGTTATCCGACTCTCACCGGCCCAAACGGTTTGCAAGCAGCGCTCCAATTTTTTTTAGGCACTTGAGTCTAGCTGCTAACTTAATTTCTTTTTTTTATTGCACCCACGTTGGGTGCAAATACACCCGTGGGGGTGTAAAATGCCCTGCTTTTAAGACCTCATTTTCAATAAACTTTTTAGTGTCTAAAACTTTTGCAAAAAATTTTGAAATTTTCACACACAATGTTTACTCAAATGTCTTCTTTAATTTGGATTATTGAGAATTTTTGGCCCCCAAAATTTGGAAATTTGTCAAAAATTCAATATGAAAATATTTTGACGTGCCAAAGTGTCCAAGAATTGATTTTAGAGGGCTAATTTTGGCAAAAACGTTAAGTGGTGGCTTTGTCTCGTCTTCAAATTTTGCTGTTGGATATTTTCTCGTAAACACCTTGGAAATTGGTCAAAAATGCAAAAACGTCGAAAACTGTAAAATTGCAACGAAAATGCAGATTTTCTGGCAAATGGGATAGCAGATGGCGCCAGAGAGAGAATGATTATTCTGGTGTATATTCACCTGCTTCTTCAATTTGGTTGTTGGAAATTTTTCTCGAAAAACGCCTATAATTGGTCAAATTTGCAAAAAACTTGTATATTTAGCACTCATAGTGTTATTACCAATGGGGCCCATTGACAATGTATTAGCAATGGGGTTCCGCCGTCACTGTACGTGCATTCTGGGTGAACCAAGCGGCTTACAAGCCCGAATAGATAATCTGGGCCCGACTTGTATTACTTAATTACCAAAGAACCACCACCTGCCATGCGTATAAATATTTTGCGTTTAGGGATAGCCTACGAATTGAAAACCCAAGTTAATGCGATCAGCATAATGGCCTCTAGTACAACAAATCAGTGACCTATTGGCTGTCGTCTACCAGGGAGAACATTACATACGTTAAAGGGATATAGTCACTTTACATTAATTTTTAACTGAGATAGCCAGATTGTCGGTGTACTGAAGAAACCTCTAAATCTGATTTTTTCCTTCCAAAACGACCTAGTTGCTGAGTTTGAACGCAAAAACCGCGGCATAATTTGGGCATTTTGGCAATATTTACAAATTTAGTGACGTTTCCGCAATACGTCATAAGTAGTTACTCCCACTGTGATTTCCAACGAACTTCGCTTTTTTGATACCGTCCCGCCAGTATTTCAGTTACCTTGCGACCGCCCCGACCGCCACCGACGTCGTCAGGCGCTCGGCACACTCTAGTGGTTCACGTATGCTGCCTCCACGTCCTACCCGCCGGGCGGCGCCGGTCGACCCAGCCAGTCGCGTTTTCACGTACCGGTGCACCCATCGTGCGGTGCCGGCACAGCAGCTGTCACTGGGCGGGCGCAAATCTTAACAGTTTGCCGTTCGATGCCTCCTTGTGACGTCACAACTCGCTTAGGTGACGCAAGATTGTTGTGACGTCACATGTAAACATATTACTATTTTTTCAAATTACAATACATTCTGACTTTTTTTTCGCAAAAATGAATGCCAGGACCGTAATCAGGGCATTCTTCTCCATCATTCTACATACTTTTCCCAAGGTGCTATATTCCCTTTAACTACAGTTACCTCTTACTGTCCAGATGGTGCAGAGGTGCCGTCAGCACGAACAGGACACTACACAACGGCTTTCATAATGCATAGGCATACCTGATGACATTTTCATGCTTGTCCAGAGCGATGAGGTTAATCTCTTCACGATCGATTGCCTTGCTATTGTCGAGTTGAATAAGCTTCACAGCGACCTCTCGTTTGCCAAATGTTCCCCTGGAGGCATAAGCACGTATCGTCACAAAACATGTCGGTTTAAGGTCGTCAGGGTGTTTCAGTGAACAGCAATGTTAACTTCGTTTCAGAAACAGCATCTTGGGTTTGCTCCTACCGAGTCACCCACGTTTGCACTTCGTCCGACCCGGTGAGACACTTGAAGAGACCTCACAAACCTGATCCAAAAGAGAGGAGGAAATTGGGCGTCTTCTGTAAGTTAGGGAGAGGCCCGTAGGTGGTTAGAGGGAATATAGAAGTATCAATTTGATACATTTATAATAATTGTGATGTTTTCCAATTCACAAAGACATCTAGTCATCAACAAGATCCAGCACATATTCTTGGTGATGTGGAAGTGTGCATAGATGCAAGATTATAAAGTTAATAATTATGAATAAAAAGTAATGTTACTTAACCCGCGAGTCACTGGGGAGGGGATTTTTTTAGCCCCTCCCCCCTGAGGAATATCTAAAATATCTAACGAAACAAATGCAGCTATCAACGCCAAACGTCTAGTACCTGACCGGCAATCATTTTCACACCCTTTGCACATTTTTTTTTGTAATTTCGTCTGATTTTTTTTTTAGATAAAGCTAAGTTAGTGACGTCACTACACACGATTTTGACACCAAAATCAGCTTAACTTTACAAGACTATACGAATATCATGTAATATACAAAATGTAATCCAAAAATGGAAAATACAGCAAATGTCAAGGGATACAATATGGCTATCTCAGATTTGTGAAAAAAGTGATTTTTGACCCAAAAATTTCATATTTTTTACTACTAAAAATCGAAACTTTTGAAGATATTTAATAATCGGAATATATGTTAAATACATTTGCATATTCAACAACCATACCAAATTTCAAAATGATATAAGTATTTTCGACTGAGTGATGACATCCAAGGTATGGGTAACACGCGACGTCAAATTTTGACATTTCATTTTGTTGTCCTTTTTTGACCAGATACAGACAAATAAAGAGCAGCACTGTATTTCTGAGACAAAACCGGTCTAAAAAAATCTATTGATTTACTGTATTAATCAATTTCAAATTTGACCTTTTGTGACATCACTTTGACTTTTACTTGACCTTTCATTGTTGCGCCCTATAACCCCAATCAACAAACAAACTTGACCTTTCATTCACGTACCTTAAATCAGGTGGTAAAATGAGTATCAATTTCGTGTCCTACACGTATAATAGTATGTACGACATGTGTTGCATGACTTTCGTATAATTTTTTAGCATAGTGACCTTATGTGACCTGACCTTGACCTCGAAATTTTGCCAAACATCCCATATTAGCTCATCCTGGTTGTGTGTCATACATTTGAGAGCAATCTGGGTGATCATGGTTGCAACCAATTGCTTTGTATGGAAAATATGGTCTATAAAATTGTGTTTGTAAATTTTGACCTTAGACCTGACCTGTGACATCACCACTGACCTCTAGGGCAACACAAATTATTTTACGTCGATGAATTTTCCTTGGCTATCGATTGCTGTTTGGTTCAGTGCGATCGTCTGACTGGTTCCGAAGATACTAAGGGGGGGGGGGCTAAAAAATAACCCCCAGTGACTCGTGTTACAGAAGAAGAGGAAAAAAACAGTGACTGCCGGGTTAACCATCGCCCTACAGGAGCGTTGTTTTACCTTTGGCCTACGGGGTGGGGGTCTGACAGCCCTCTTCCTCCTGCTAACTTCCAAACCAAGCAACATAGAGCAACGCGAAAAAAACATGTTGCCTGTCATGTGAGAAATCTGATGGTTTATCATTTTTTGGTTTCAGATCAACAGGTGACCATCCAGGTCAAGTGAATGACCTAAAATCGACCATATTATCCCGCGCACTGCAGCGGGATCGCGATTTCCGCCCTCTTAGGTTTGTCAGGAGTAGCAAAAAAACAGCGCTGCGCAGTGCCATCAAATTTCGTACACCTGTTTGAGAATCAATTAGCCACACTTTGGAAAGGTTTTGACTTTAGGTCATCTCAGGTCAGGTCACAAGTCCATGTTAACCCGGGCCCCACTGGGGGGGGGGTGTTTGAACACCCCCTCATGTTTTATCAAGATAACGAAAAAACGGCGGGTAGCGCCGCCAAATTAGGCATAACTATTCACTTGATTCCTTTCCGGACATTTTGCGAAACTTTGTAAGTTCGTGGTCAGGGGTCAAGGGTCAGGTCACGCAAGGTTCAGGTCAAGTGACCCTAAGCCTACAAAAACGTTGGGCGGTCGTGCATACTACAGGTTTTTAAGGATCGATATTAAACTTTCAGGATTAACATTAATCATTAGTATCTACAAAAATTTTTGTTTTTTGATTTTTTGTTATCGGTGGACCTTAGGGTCGGGTCCAATTTTTGCGATCCTCCCCATTATAAGTAAATGGAGTAAATAATGCAAATGCTTTCTTTGTCGACGATATGCAGTCCATTTTCCTTCTGGATGTATGTTATCATATGATATTATGTATGATCCAAGTGGCAGGTTTGCTCAGGACATAACGGGGTCATCTGAGGTCATTCCGAAGGTCAACCAAAACCTTTTCGTCAATAACTCTGGCCATAATGAAAGATAGACGAACTGCAACTGTTTCACCTAGTGGTTTGCCTCGTCAAAGACACATTCTATCTGATATGCAGACTGAACTACTTGGGTCACCACTATGACCTTGACTGAGGTTCATTTTTTTAAGTTACCTAAATAATCAAATTTGACATATTCTAAAAGCGCCTTGACGAGACAAACACGATGGCGTAAACAGTATGGGCGTTATCTTTTGGTTAGGTAAGAAGTTTATTCACGAAATATTTTTTTGCCAAAATCAGCTTTTTTTTTACTTTAATTACCTTAGAGCGTTAAAACTATTGACCTGAGGGTCAATTTTGAAGGACATAAATGCGAATTGCAATTTCAATGGCTAGCGATCGTTTTTTTTGAACGTTTGTTTCTAGATAGCATAATGTTTCCGAGATATTGGGGGTTTCTGGAGCGATGTCCCTAAACTTGGAAAATTTGACCTTCGATGACCTCTGGTGACCTGAGTTTTGACGTGAGCGAAAAAAAGTCTGAAATAGTTTCGAATGATTTTTGATAACAGTTCGAACAGTGTCTTTTGTTTTGGTCTACGTACCATGGGAGCCAAGTTAGAGGGGGGGGGGTGTTCAAACACCCCCCAGTCGGGCGAAGGAAATGCAGAGGCCCAGTCGGGCGCGGGTTAAGTGACCTTACATTCAAAAATGTTTGTGTTCGTTCCAAATTCACAGTCTTTTCCCGAAAAAATTTGAAGCATGCAGGATTTCATCAAAATGTCAATAACTAAAATTAGTTTGTCTCGGATTTTTCGTATCGGTAACCAAAGATCAGGTAAATCCCTCACCTCCCCATTATAAGTGAATGGGAAAATAAACAAATGTTTCCATTTCAGAAAATATGCATTGGATCAGGCTAATTATTTAAAAATCATGTTAGTTTAGCTCATTCTGGATGATCAAGGTGCAATTGTTGCTTAGTATGTTCTACAAGGTGATCTGAGGTCATCTTAGTTCATCAGTAATGATTTGCTAATAGATCTTGATAGAAAAAAGATAGAGACGATTAGTTGACACCACTGTGTTTGTATCGTCAGGCCGCGTTGCCCGATATCCAACATGACCTACCTGGGTCACCAGATGACCTTAACTTGAGGTCAAATTGTGAAGTTAATATAACCAGGTCACCGTGTATATGTTTCAAAGCACCTCGATGAGAGAAACACGATGGCGGCAAACTCATTTCCCTATCTTTGTTTAGTTAGATGCTATTTACGAAAAAAACGACATTTCATGACCTCTGGAGCCTAAACTTTTGATCTGAGCCCAATTTTGAAGAAAAAAGTGCGATTTTAAATTTCAGTAGCCATCAATTGCCTCTTTAATCGTTTGCTCCCAGCTTTCATAGTTTTCGAGATAATCGGGGTTTTCTGGAAAAGAGTTCTAAAACCAAAAAATCTGACCTTTAGTGACCAGTGGTAACCTCAATTGTGACCTGATCCAAGAAAAGACTAAATTACTTTCAAAAGAGCTTGTCTAGAGCTATCTAATTCCGTTTTTTGCTTGTCGCTACGTTGCGTAGCTTTCGAGATTTCTGTGGGGCGGAAATCACCCCCCTGCAGTTTGTGTCCGGCGCGAACCCCCTGCAGTGCGTGGGTTAAAAAGTGATTTTGCTCAGGCCGTCCTTAATTTCTGTATTTTTTTTTAAACAAAATAACTTGTTTAGCATCACATTGTTTCGTTGAATTAGCTATCTTCCCATATATTGAATTTTAGGTCTGGGTTACTTATTGACATTTTAGGTCGCGGAAATCGTCACCATCAATGAAAATTGTTTTGGGCGATAAGCATTAGCAGCCTCGACTCGATCACGTCCAGGAAAGCGATCATAACACTTTTAAATTAGAATATGATAAATGCAAACAAAAAGGAATGTTCCTAGACCAGTTTTGGCTCTTAAAACACAGAAAAGGTACTTTTTTGTTCGTGTCTAGTCAAAACAAGTCCTTAAAAGGGAATATAAAAATCACTTCATAAGATTCTTACATTTATTTATCTATTTATTTTTATTTATTTATTTATTGCATCGCCAACAGATTCATATTCACTAATAGGCGAAGTCATACGATAAAAACATTACAAGTGAAGATAAAATATGAATCATCAATAAGAGACGAGGCGGTAATACATGACTTTATAAAAAAGAACACTAGATAAGAGAGATGAATGATAAAGCAATGGCAACATGACAAAAATATAAAATGTCAAATAAATGACAAAGCGTTAAGGACAGTCACAATATGAAGGAAAAACGAACACTAGATAAATAGATGAATGACAAGGAAGCGGACAACATACAATATAAATACAACAGATAAGAGTATCCCTAAATAGCGAAGTATATGACCTTACATATTCGCACGGACGCTACCTCTTAAAGTTCTAAAATCATCGAAAAAAGTCAGCGCGCTCGCTGACAGGAAAAATTCTTTTCTTTGGTATCGGCACAGGAACCCATCCCTGACGCGCTCACCGCCACGAACGCCTCAGCGAACAGCCGGCTGTAGCGCGTGATCTCGGGCGGCACGTGCAAGGAAATTTTGCTAACCAGGTCAGCAGAGCTGAATTTTCCCGAGAAAATGTTTTTGAGAAGAGGAGGTATGATTGGACTCTGCCCGCTGACCAGTGAGGATTCCAAAGTGAATAGGAGTGAATTGTAGGATAGTATGGGCAGGATTACGGTGGTGGGACTGTTCAGCCATACAGGAATGTGGTGCTGCACACGGTCAACTCGCTCAAAGTGTTCTTGGCCGCCCAGCCCAGATCACACAGCTATACTCCAGAATGGATCGGACATTTGCAAAGTAGGTGACAAGTAGAGTCTTCTGATTGAATTTGGCTCCACGTGACCCAGTTTGGAATGATCGAATTAGTAAACCCAATGCCCTGTTGGCCTGGCGTACGATCCGGGACACGTGTGATGCAAAATTTAACTTGCTGTCGATCACAACACCGAGATCACGCATTTCATTTACGATTTCGAGCGGTATGCTGTTGATATGATAGGTGGTCCGGATCGGGGCGCGCCGCAGAGTCACAGTGAGCGTCTTGCATTTAACAGGATTTAAAACAAGACCCCACTTGGCGGACCAGCACTGCAGGTGGTCCAAGTCCCGCTGCAGCGCCAGTCGGTCCTGCGGAGTCATGATTTTTCGAAAAAGCTTCGCATCATCTGCGTAAAGAAAGCATCCTGATTCGATTTAAGATGGAAGGTCGTTTATGAAAAGAGAAACAAAATTGGAGGAACCAAGGATCCTTCCAGAGCTCCGGAGAGTACTTTTGTCCATTGTGAGGTTTTACCGTTCAATATGACTCTTTTGGCGCCTATCGGAGAGATATGAGACAACCTTTTAAACGCTGAATCATGCAGCTGATATTAATTTTGTAGTTCTGTCGGATAATGGTACTGGTTGCGTTTACGCTCTGAAAAAGCGGCCGAGAAGTCACGTGTATATTGCGTCCGGCTGATACCCCTCGATTAAGGCTCCCACGCCGAGGTCAGAAAGACAGCCAAGTTGCTGGTACACCGACCGTCCAGGAACGAAACCATGCTGTTCATGCAGAGTACGGGAGCGACGCTGCCAAAAGTTGTCGTATACCACTTTTTCGAAGTTTTGTAAATAGGGGCAGCAGCTAACGCTCGATAATTTCCAGCGCTTTTTGTCCCCTTTTTAAATATTCGGTACGATATTCGCCGACTTCCAACGCGCGAGAAAAAACTCCTGTCGCCAAACAGACAGGTTACAATTTCATCAGTGGTACACAAGTTCCTCTCGACATTCGATAATATTCTGAGTGATGTGTCGGGTCCACACGCTGTATTTGGAGGACAGGAAATTAAGAGCCCAAACGAATCGAACATTCAGTGGACATGAAAACGAGAAAGGGATTCAATGGGATATGGTGGAGCATCCGGAGTTACGTTTGAGTCTTCGCCCGTTCGCGACTTGCCTTGCAAAAAGTTTGTTAAAATATGTCCGGCTTTTTCAGCGTCGTCGGAAGTCAGCGTACCCAGTCGTTCTTTATACAGAACATTTGATATGGTCGATGTTTGCTACACATTTTATATAAAGACCAGTACCTCTTAGGGATTTGTTTTCAAGTCGTTTCTGTGGAGTTTGAAGAGCGTCCTGAAATATTTGGTATTGGCTAGTGATTTTAAAAGTGTCTTATTTTTTTGCGCAAACTCGGCTTACTTTCATCGCTCGGTTGCGGGCATTCGTCTGAGGCGGCTTCCTTCGTCTGAGACGCCGTCCGCACGCGCCGTCACAGGGAGGACACCTGCGCCGGATTTGTACAGTAGGGATGTAGTCCGCGATGGCAGATTCTAAAAGCATGTAAAACATCTCAACTGCTTCATCAACGTTCAATTCGTCCAACATCCCCCAGTTGACTAGAGATGAGGCACGGCGCAATCCGGGGAAATCAGCATCTTTGTAATTAAATGCCGTTTGACGCGATATTACTGCGGCACGAGATCTGGGGACACACAATTGACTTAGCAAACCATCACCAAAAAAAAAACATAGTCCGCCCCTGTAGCTCAGCCGGGAGAGTGCTGGTCTTCTGACCTATCCCAGTAGTGGCAGCCTGGGTTCGAGTCGCTTCGGCGGCTCGCTATTTGCTTCCTGCTGCGTGGCCTGCCGGCTGGGCCAGCGTCCACTCAAGGCCACGGGTGACGTCAGCGAAGCGTCGGACCCGCGTCCAGTATGCGGGCACGTACCAACTTCCGTCTCTAAATTCTGCCGGCCAACAGGAATTGCGCGATCGGGTGGTGAGGTCAGGACTAGCGCAACATGCTCTGCTTAACGCGTGTCCTGACCTCGGAAAGCCATCCATACAAAACATTCGGACTAAATTTATTTACAAAAAAAAATCACTGTCAAAAGTAGAGATATTGCTTTGAAAATTATTTTTTTGTTTTCATCAGTTCTCACATATATTCCGTTTTATTTTTTAATTATCTTTAAGACTTTTGAGTTTGTGAGATTTTTCTTAAAAAAATCACTTTTGTATTGTTTTTTATAGTGACATTTTTAGTGATGGAACAACATTATTGCATCAAGGGTGTTGAATATGCAAAATATTCCTTTCAGTAAAAGCCTGTTTAAGAAATGTTTGAAGCTCATTTTCATCAATGAATATTAACCATAAGATAACAATAACCTGAACATATATCGGTTCAACATCTCCCGTCCTACTAATTGTTTTATTCTTAGTGTAATTCGAGTGCACCTGTACTCTGTAGTGAGGTTTGTCGGCTGCAGATGACATTCCTTTGTATATATTCCATTAAACATCTCATTTGCATTTGAAATGAGTAGATGTGCCCTCATCAATCTAACAATTATCCTGACACATATTTTTTACTAGTGCACTACTCACCAGGGCCTCAAGAAACTCTGTGCCCTATAACCTGTTGAGCAAGTGCTGATAACTGATTAACTGCATGCATACTTTTTAAATTCGTCAATATTTTGTGCTTCCAACGCAGTTTTGATCCATTCTATAGACGTGTTAACCGCCCGCCCACTGGGGGGGGGGTGTTTGAACACCCCCTATGTTTTTATCAAAGATAACGAAAAAAACCGGCAGGCGCGAGCGCCGCCAAAATTTGGCATAACTTATTCACTGATTTTTTTTCCGGGACATTTGAGAAAATTCAAGTCTTTGTGTCAGGTCAGCGTCAGGTCACCAGCCATGTCAAGTGACCCTACCTACAAAAACGTTTGCGGTCGTGCCATAACTACAGTTTTGAAGGGATCGATATAAACTTCAGATTACATTAATCATTAGTATCTAAAAATGTTTATTTTTAGATTTTTTGTATCGGCTGACCTTAGTCGGCGTCAATTTTTCGATCTCCCCATTATAAGTCAATGGAGATAATAATCAAATGCTTTCTTTGTCGTACGATATCAGTCCATTTCCTTCTAAATGATTGTTATCATATGATATTATGTATGATCCAAGTTGCAGTTTGCTCAGGGAACATAACGGGGTCATCTGAGGTCATCGAGCGACGTCTACAACACCTTTTCGTCAATAACTCTGACAATAAATGAGAAGAGAACTGCAACTTTCACAGTGTGTTGTCTCGCTCAAGACACATCTACTGCATATGCAAAATGACCTACTTGTGGTCACCACTGACCTTGACCTTGAGGTCATTTTTCAAGTTGACATAACATGATCAAATTGCAAAGCGCCTTGAAGAGACAAACACGATGACGTAAACAGTATGGCGTTATCTTTGTTAGGTAAGAAGTTATTCACGAAAACATTTTTTGCCAAAAACAGCTTTTTTGACTTTAATGACCTCTAGAGCCTAAACTATTGACCTGAGGTCAATTTGGATGACATACATGCGATTGCAAATTTCAATAGCTAGCGATAGTTTGTTTTAGTGTTTGTTTCTAGATAGCATAGTTTCCGAGATATTTGGGGGTTTCTGGAGCGATGTCCAAAACTTGAAAATTTGACCTTCGATGACTTCTAGTGACCTGAGTTTTGACGTGAGCGAAAAAAAGTCAGAAATAGTTTCGAAATGATTTTTGATAACGGTTAGAACAATGTCTTTTGTTTTGGTTTACGTGTCATTGGAGCCGAGTTAGAGGGGGGGTGTTCAACCCCCCTCCCCCAGTCGGGCGAAGAAAATGCAGAGGCCCAGTCGGGCGCGGGTTAAGGTGCTGAACATATTGAGTGTCAAAATAACGTATTCAAATTATATCATGTATGTATGTATGTATGTGTAAACCTCAAACTTGTAAAAAACAACTCCCCAGTGTGAGGGGATACACACACACACACACACACACACACACACACACACACACACACACACACACACACACACACACACACACACACACTTATTTTTAATTTTTGGGGTCGAAAACCACATATTTTGGAAATCCGGATTAACCATATGAAAGTAATTGTCCTTCTACGTCTTGTCTGGTTTCTGTTTAGATTTTACAACACAACTATATTTTGTATGATTGTTCAAACACTTATCTTTTTTACGAATATGACGTCATCAAAACGTCATTATCTTTAAAATTATACAAAAATGACCAGATACTAGGGGTGGTAAAATGCCCCGACCTGCTGGATGACGTCAGAGAACAAAGTTTGTCATTTTCTTGCCAGTTTGGCTAATTTTTCATCACAAATGATCCATCAGAGGAGCCATATCTTGTTCTGCATGCGTCTGTTCTTTGCATCAAATACTTACAGTCCAGTATTCAGTATTTAATTCAGCTGAATGTAAATCTGAAATTGTTACTGAATTGACAGACGTGCATTATTCATTGTTAAAGGAAGTGTGCCTACTCACATTGGTCATGTGGAGTTGTTGACACTTGTCTGTAGAACAGATTTTTCTGAATTTAGCCATGTACTTCATTTCCCCAGAATCACTTAAGTTGCTGATATATTCCAAAGTCGAAAAATCACATACTTGGCAGTACTTAATTATCGATATTGCCAGGAGAGCTTTCGACTACTAGAAAGCATTGCTCCTAAATTACAACGCTAGCATATTATTGATTAGCTCATGGCAATATAAAAAACTTCGTCAGCACTGATAACAGCTGCCGACACAGATTCTCAATCACTTTTAAACCAAACCTATACATTGTTCAGAAAGGTTTGTTTATCGTCTTTAGTGCGCCAATATAGGTAACATCTTCTTTACTCTTTTATAGTGACGATCGTTTATTAGTTTTGAAACAAAACAAATGCAAAACAGAATATAAGTAAAAATTCAACTAAAGGGGCTCCAGGCTAATTTTATCGTAACCAATCATCAATGCAATAGCTTCTTACCGTGATACAAATATATTTGACTTTTTAAAGAGGTAGGCACACTCCCTTTAAAGGGATTATAGCACTTCGGGAAAAATATGTAGAACGATGGAGAAGAATGCCCTAATTACGGTCCTGGCATTCATTTTTGCAGAAATTCAAAATTTGTTGTAATTTGAAAAATAGTTATATGTTGACATGTGACGTCACAATAATCTTGCGTTATGAAAAATAGTAGTGACGTCACAAAGATGCATCGAACGGCAAAAATCGCTCCTTGAATCAGATGCGTAAAAACATAAACAACTGCGTTCGCTGGTTCCTGACTCGCAAATAGTATTGGTCGCGATTACAAATGCGTTAATGTTTGCACTAGGGTCTATTCTAAGCAGCTTTTAGTAATTTTTGAATAGGAAATCAACTAACAATTGACAATGATAGTTTGTAAAAACTATATCCACACCAGAGTGAATTTATGCAATTTGTGATTAGCCCATTGAGTGAAATTCATTAGTTAGCACCGCATATGCTTCTATTGCGGAGAATATTAAAGCTACCGGTGAGGGACACCCATCAACAGTTCGGCCCTTTGAAGACCTTTGTCTGTATTATTTTCAAATGTAAATATAATGCAAATTCACAAAGTTATGGCCAATCATGTTATTTGGGAAACCCGAACTTCTCGCAAACAACACAGACTGTTTTTTATTTGTTGATGTATCTAATGAACATTGATCAGCCACCCATCAACACAATTTTCCCCTCACGAGGTATTTATGGTTTATTTTTAATTTGAAATCGGTTCACAATTGACAAAAATATTTATTTATAACGTATCCACTATAGTGAATTTGTCCATTGGCATTGAGTGAAATACATCAGTTAGTACTGAATATTATTATATTGCGAAGAGTATTAAAGCTACCGGTTCGAGCTACCAATCAACAGTTGGGCCTTTTGAAGACCATTGCCTGCATTATTTTCAAATTGAAATCCAATGAAAGCTGACAAAGAAAATTGACATTCGTTTCGCAATTAATCAAATCAATACCTTTCGGTGGCGGACGGGGCGGACGCAAGGTAACTGAAATACTGGGCGGACGGTTCAAAAAGCGAAAACGAATGCGTGGAAATCACAGTGAGTAACTACTTCATGACGTATGCGAAACGTCACGAAAATTGTCCTTTATTAAAAATATGCCCAAATATGCCCAACGGTTTTTGCGTTCAAACTCAGCAACTAGGTCGTTTTGGAAGGAACAATCTCAGAATAAGAGGTTTCTCAGTACACCCGACAATCTGGCCATCTCAGTTAAAAACTAATGTTAAAGGTGCTATATTCCCTTTAAATAAAGGAATCGTCATGGTGCACGCATAACATTGCTGTTCACATGGCATGGCAGAATACCAAGATGGCACAAGCAGACTGGAAGTTGGAAGCTTTTTGGACCAAAATATAGTTGCTAGTAGCAGAACATATAGGCTACTATTTCTAGTTCGACGGACCGACGGAGTGTTTGGTGAACATTTTAACGAACCATGTTGATTTTGATAGGCACTATTCGCTGTCTGGTACACCGAATCTGCAGGTTTTACCAGCCCCCTCCCCTTCGCTGTTTAGTAGACAATGGTATAAGTTTTTGGACAAATTTATAAACTAAAGTATATTTTAGAATGATACCGGCAGCATTTGAAAGCTCAGCCTGGAGCGCGAAAGTGTTTGTGTGTTCAATGCTTTCGACTAAGCAGTTCAATGTAAGTGTTAACCAAGACCACACTATGACTTATGACCACACTGACTACAAATTTAACCTACACCAAGACCCATTTGTATAAATTATTTATAACTTGACCACTGACCAAGGCTAAGACCATGAGTGCACAGTGGGCAGATTGACCATCCTAGCACGACACTGGTAAAAAAACTAAATTTCGTGAAATTCTATCAAACCTTTACCTCTGTGTTCGCAATCCTTCAGACATCATTGTGGATTGTGGATGTGTTGTGTGGATGTGGAATGTGGAATGGAATAAAATGTGGAAGGATGTGGATGGATTGGACATTGTGGAAAACGGTCTTTTTCTGCCCCCAAAGCAAGCTTGAGAGGATATTTTCTTGCGCCAACTTTATGTATCATGATATTATTTTTACTGGCCCTGAAATCTGTTGTATTTACTTTCTATATTCTCACATAATACGAGCGTAACTTGTGTCTTATACTTTTTCCAGCTAATAACGATTGTAAGCGCCGTTTTGAATGCTATCGCTCGCCGCCGTTGTACCATCGCTCACCGTGGCGCCACCAGGTGTTTGGTTGGCACAAGTTGTATGTGTTCGGTCGCCCGCTAGATGTTCCGGTGGTCAGTCGTAGTTACGTTTCGATATTGTCGATTAAAGGGACTGTCCCACCTTACCATACTGTTTGAGTTGAAATATATATTTTGCGTGCTTGGTATTTAAATTATGTATGATATAAGTTAAAACAACCACCGAGGTCGAATCACAAATACATTTGAGTTTGGTTTTGACATCTGTAAAATCCCCAGTCCCCAGTTTATTTTAATGGGGATTCTGAGTCGATAACGTCATCACTCTTTACTAAATGTTGATGATAGTCGACTTGTTTTATATTTAGCCATTCATTAGCTAAACACTAGTCATACATATTGTGGCGTAAAGGTTTTCTCTATTTCACAAAATTCATTCATATGACGTCATCAGCCCAAATATTAAAACTGAATTTTTAATGAAATTGAGCACTATTTGTGGGAAACAAATGTCATAACCGTGTTCCGCAGCATTCACTTCATATTTTGCACCACAAACGGCGTACATTTGCCACATTTTTTAAGGTGGGAGTGTCACCTTAAGTATGTACGGAAGTGTGCGCTTATTTGACGAGATAATTTCGCATAAGCAAATTTGCATTTATGTAATGATGTAACAGTGTATTTGTATGCTATTGTTCATAACTTTGTAACTGTTATTGGTGTTTATCGAGCCGCGAGGCCAGCTGACCCCTGCCACGCTGGCAGGCGTGTTAGGTCAGGGCCAGCTGGCGGGAGTGCGGCCTTTCCGGTTTGGAGTTTGGTAGGGAGCAGCGACTGTCATGGGTGCCTAAACCCCAAGCCCAGCCCAGCCGAAACCCATGGGCCATGAACACCAAGTCCAGACCCAGACCAGACCCATTCAAGTTCATAATATTGATACCCATGCCAATTGGGGCCCATTCAGATAAGGCAGATAATTATTTTCACAAAACTCGCAACCTTGCATGTTGACTTTTATAATATTAACGATGAATAATATTAGGCGCCTGAATGTTGCTGCTGATTTGAATTTATCGAACACTTTTTGGTCAACATCATATTGGATCAGACCTAGGATCAGACATGGTTTAACAAATCTTACTGCCCTATTACGTACCACGATTTATTGTTGTCATATAATTGCCAAAGTCTATTGTTTAGGTGTCTTATATCATATACAAAAACATATTTGCCTGGTGAAACATCTGCTTGTCAAGTAAAAAATAACTCTTAGCGACATTAGTCCAAAATTGTCATACCCACGCCCGCCCAGTACCCATGACAAGTTAAAAAATGCATACCCAACCCAGACTTTTGGAAGAATTGAGTGGGCACCCAGCCCATGATAGTCCCTGGTAAGGAGTGGACGTAACCGGTCCGATTGGTGGCCACCTGTGGTTTTTGGTTTGGTAAAGTTTTTGGTATTGGTGGTTTTAGTGAATCGTGAGTGGTTCGTTGCTTTGGTAACGCCGCAAGGTTATCACTCCCCGAGAGACGGCACCGTGTAGGCGAGTGACTTGTGCCCTTGTCTGCACTTCAATTTGCCAGGATATGTAACATTTCGATGTTCTTTTGCTCGACAGTTATTAATTGCTGTTTAGCTGTAGCCATTAACTGTTGGTGCTTATAATTGTATATTATGTTTTCAGAAACCGCGCGAATATTGACGAGACAACGGAGAAGCGCTCGTCTATCTGACGATGACGTTGGGGGCTTTTGGCCGGCGGCTACAACAATATTAATGCTGTAGTTTAACCCGCGCACCGACTGGGATCTGAGCCAACTTCGAACCGACAGGGGGGCGGATACCCCCCCCCCCCAGAGATCTTGAAAACTACGCCAACTAAGCGAGAAAGTCGGAAAACAAGCGTGAGGTAGGCTTTGACAAGGTACTAGAGAATAATACTAAGTAAACTTTTTATCAGGTCAATATTGAAGGTCAACAGGGGCCAAAACAGGTCAAATTTTCAATATTTCGAGTAAACTTAGCATTGCTTCACATAATCCAAACTAAGCTCAGTAACTACATAGCTAGGTAGCCTACCCGGAAAAATCAATGCCTTGAAAAATTATGTCGCTACATGTCTCAAATTGCATATAATTAAATAGTTAACCCTCGCGACGACGGGCCGGATACCGCCCCCACAGGTTTTTCGGAACATGCGAAACGGCGGTGCGGTAGCGCGCCGCCAAATTTTTGGAATAGCTGTTTTTGGGCCACAATTCCGCACACTTTCTAAAAAAATTGACTTCCTAACTTTCAAGGTCACGTTGTCAGGTCACATTTAAATGACCTGACCTCAAGTCACGTTTTTGTAAGTTTGACATCTTGTCCGAAGCCACAGTGGTGAACCAAAACAGTTTGAAACTTACAATGTGTAATGAGGCCTTCAATATCTACAGTTCGTTTATCTTGTATTTTTTTATATCGGTGACCTAAGGTCATGTCAATTTTTTAGACCTCCCAATATAAGTCTATGGGAGAAAATTGAAATGCGCACTAATCGAACGAAACCTGGCTAAATGTGGTCAGTTTTCATCCTAATCACTATTCTGAAGCGAAGTATAATAATGCAAGTTGTATTTTTATTCCGTGACCTCGTTAAGTTCAAATCCAATGTGCCAAAAGGTCATATGTTTTTTGTACAATAACTCATGTTCTACGTAAGATAAAAGTACTGTAGTTTTCACCATTCTGTTTCTCTGTGAATCTCCATCGATAGACATAAAATTTGACTTGACCTTGACATGACCTCAGGTCAGGTCAGGTCAATTTTTTTAGTTTGACCTGGCTAGATCAAACGATATATGGTTCCATTTGCCGTTAGGTGAGAAACACGTTGATGGCAAAATTACTGCTCAACCTTTAAAAACTGAGAAGTTATTAAAAAAAAAAAAAAAAAAATCAGTAAAATTAAGCATTTTACCTGCACTGACCTCTGAAGCCCTAACTTTAAAACCGAACTCAAATTTGATAAATTTTGACAAAAGAGTGTTTCAAGAGCATTGCAGTGCTTATTTCGGATTGCTCCTAGCTATGTTAGTTACTGAGCTAGCCCAGATTATGTGAAGCAGTGCTCAATTTACTCAAAATATGGTAAAAATTCGACCTTTTTAACCTCTGGGTAACCTCAATATGACTTGATCAAAGAAATACTTATTATTTTCGCTAGTACCCAACCGCGCCTACCTCACGCCGTTTTCCGCTTCTCGCTACGTTGCGTAATTTTCGAGATCTCTGGGGGGCTTATCCGCCCCCCCGTCGGTTCGAAGTTGGCTCAGACTCAGAAAACTGCGCAACGTAGCGAGAAGCGGAAAACGGCGTGAGGTTACGAGAACTAGCGAAAATACTAAGCTATTTTTTATCAGATCAATATTGAAGTCACCAGAGGTCAAAAAAGTTTAAAAAAAATCCCATATTTCGAGTAAATTGAGCACTGCTTCATATAATCCGGGCTAGCTCAGTACTAACATAGCTAGGAGCAATCCTAAAAAAGCACTGCAATGCTCTTTAAACACTCTTTCGCTAGTATTTCCTCAGATTTTAGATTAATTTGATAGTTAAGGCTTCAGAGGTCAGCGAAGGTCAAAATGCTTAATTTTACTAATTTTATTTTTGTTTTAATAACTTCTTAAGTTTTTAAGGTAGAGCAGTCATTTTGCCACCATTGCGTTTCTCACATCATGGCGCATCGAACCATGTATCGTATGATCTAGCTAGATAAAACTAAAAAAAATGACCTGACCTGACTTGAGATCATGTCAAGGTCAAGTCAAATTTTATGTCTATCGATGGCGGTTGACAAAAGAAATACAATGGGTAAAACCACAGTACTATATCTTACGTAAAACATAAGTTAAAGTACAAAAACCATATGACCTTTGGGCACTTTGGATTTGACCTTAACGAGGTAACGGAAGAAAAATAAAATTTTGATTCTTATAATTTGTTTCAGAATAGTGATTAGGATGAAAACTTACCATATTTAGCCAGGTTTTGTTCGATTGGTGCGCATTTCAATTTTCTCCGATTGACTTATAATGGGAGGTCTCAAAAATTGACATGACCTCAGGTCACCGATACATAAAAAATCAAAGATAAAGAAACTGTAGATATTGAAAACCTCATTACACACTGAGTTTCAAACTGTTTGGTTCACCACTGTGGCTCCGGCAAGATGTCAAACTTACAAAAACGTGACTTGAGGTCAGGTCATTGAATGTGACCTGACAGCGTGACCTTGAAAGTTAGGAAGTCATTTTTTTTAAGTGTGGGTAATTGATGCCCAAACAGCTATACAAAATTTAGCGGCGCTACGCGCCGCCGTTTTTCCGCTAGTCCGGAAAAAAACTTTGGGGAGGCGGATATTCGCCCCCCCTGTCGGTGCGAGGGCTAATACATATTTTGTAAAGCTCTCGCTACTTTTTGACATTGAGTCATGTCAGGTCAGGTCTTTAGGGTAGGTAATATGACCCTACTTCCAGAAAAGTTTGTGATCCTACCAATGCCACAGTTTTTCATTGATCGGTTTCGTACTTTCATAATTTATTGAGAGCAATAATACCTACTGTTCATTTATCTCGGATTTGTTATGTCGGAGACCTAGATTCAGGTAAATTTGTGAACTCCCCATTATAAAACAACAGTAAAATATTCAAATACTTTCCATTCTGAGTATGCGCATGATATCAGCCAAATTTATTCCGTTTCATGTTATCGTATGCCATTCTTGAAGATCAAGGTGCATTCTTTGTTGTCGTATCCCTACAGGGTCAGCCGAGGTCATCAAGGGTTGTAGGAATTGGTAGGGTTTCCCACACAAAAATGGTTGCATTTTTTTCTTTCTTTCTGAAAGTGAATGTGATATTCGTAGTTGAAGTTTGTGTAATATTTGTGAAACAAATGGTAATTGGGAAGGGAAATTAATGGGTGGAACAAAGAAGGGATTTGGAAAAGCCACCGAACAGAGCTCGGGCTTACATTTTGGGCGATCTGGCCTCTGTGATAATTTGTCTCACTGGTGACAAAGATCTCTGTTCGATTTTATCACCGTTAGAAGAATATTGAGTTTATAAGAACTGAACAAAACTTGAGTCTTGATTATGATGATGATTGTTGCACTTCACTGCTGCACAACATACACAACCGGCCTCCCGCGACACCACACTCGAGCGAACTGTCCTCCTCCCCTGCTCAGTCCATATCCGTCTGACCTCAGGTCACGTGACCCCGGTCGAGGGCAACGCCAGCTGGCCCAGCGTCAAAGCCCGGCCGGGCGGTCGCCGCACCCAGCCCGGCCCGGAACGCGTGGCAAAGGGAGGGGGAGGAGGATTTTAGCCGTGGTGGATTTGAAATGTTGTGCTGTATAATATGTGTACGTGTTATATGATATATGTTGTAATTATTCAGGTAAATTTAATACATAGGCCACCAACCCTTTTTGTCATAACTCTCCATAAAATCAAGATGGAAAAAGTGAAAACAGCACCAATTGTGTTAGTTCTTGGTCGTTAACGTCCCCAAATGTGCACATGACCATGTTGGGGGTGTCACAATTTGACCTGGACCTTGACCTTGACCTTGCAAATGTTTCGTACTCGGGGATAAATATGGGGGATTTTTGGATAAAAAATATTTGTTTTTCCTTAACTCGCGCACCGATAGGGAACTGAGCCAACTTCGAACCGATGGGGGGGGAAATAACTGCCCCCCCCAAATATCTCGAAATTTTTGCAACGTAGCAAGAAGCAGAAAATGCTGAGAGTTAGGCCGTGACGAGTGCTAGAGAAACTAACCATAATATTTTTTATCAAGTCAATACTCAGGTCACCAGTGGTCAAAACTAGTCAAATTATCCCATATTTCGAGTAAATTGAGCATTGCTTCACATAATCCGGGCTAGCTCAGTAACTAATATAGCTAGGAGCGATACGAAAAAAGCAATGCACTTGAAACACTCTTTAGCCAACTTGCACCTCAGATTTCTGATATGGTCAATAGTTAACCCACGCACTGCAGGGGGTGCGCGCCGAACACGAGTTACAGGGGGGGGTATTTCCGCCCCCGTGAGATCTCGAAAACTTGGCATCGTAGCGACAAGCGGAAAACGGCATAACGTATTTTTAGCCAAGCTATATCGAAAATATTCAAGTCTTTTCTTGGATCAGGTCACAATTGAGGTCACCGGTGGTCACCAAAGGTCAGATTTTCCGGTTTCAACCTTTTTTAGAAACCCCCGATTATCTCGGAAACTATGATAGCTAGGAGAAAACAATTAAGAAGCAATCGATGGCTATTTAAATTTGCAACCGCATATTCTTCCTAAAAAATGAGCTCAGATCAATAGAAAAGCTCCAGAGGTCATGAAAGTTAAAAACTACTATTTTTAGCAAAACAGTTTTTCAAGACTAACATGTTACCTAACAAAGATTAAGAACTTATTTTGAGGTCATCGTGTTTCTCTCATTGATGCGCTTCATGATGAATATGGGGCAACGCGGCCAGACGAGACAAACGCAGTGGTCTCATCTAATCGCTTCTATCTCTTTTCTATCAATAGTTATTAGCAAACCACTGTTGATGACCTCAGATGACCTTAGCTGACCTTGTATACATCACTGAGCAATAATTGCACCTTAATCATCTAGAATGAGCTAAAATAGCATGAATCTAAAATAGTAAGCATGATCCAATGCATATTTTCTGAAAAGGAAGCATTTGTTTATTTTCCCTTTCACTTATAATGGGGAGTTCAGGAAATTGACCTGACCTTTGGTCACCTATACGAAAAATCCGATGTATACGAATTTAAGGTACTGATATTCTTATAAAAACCTGCAAGTTTCAAATTTTTCGAGAAAAGATTGTGGCTTTGGCACGAACGCAAACATTTTTGAAGGTAAGGTCACTTGACATAGACTTGTGACCTGACCTGAGATAACCTTAAGTCAAATATTTTTCAAAGTGTGGGTAATTTATGCCCAAACAGGTGTACAAAATTTGGCGGCGATGCTTGCCGCAATTTTTCCGCTACTCTTGACAAACATGAGGGGGGGCAGAAATCAACCCCCGTGCAGTGCGCGGATTCCAGAGGTCAGCAATGGTAAAAATGCTTAATTTTACTGAAAACGTTTTTTGCTAATAACTTTTTAAGTTGAACAGATAAAGAAGCGATTTTGCCACCATCGTGTTTCTCACACCACGGCGCAATACATCATGTATCGTATGATCTACCGCTCCTGTAGCTCAGTGGGAGAGCGCTGGTCTTCTGTCCTATCCCAGTAGTGGCAGTCTGGGTTCGAGTCGCTTCGGCGCTCGCTATTTGCTCCAGACTGGGATGGCCTGCGGCCGGTGGCAGCGGTCGGACTCAAGGCCAGGTGACGTCAGCGAGCGGGGCGGACCGTGTCCAGGTATGTCGGGCACGTACAACTTTCGTCTCTAAATTCTGCCGGCCAACAGGAATTGCGCGGTCGGGTGATGAGGTCAGGACCAGCGCAACAAGCTCTGCTTAGCGAGAGTCCTGACCTCGGAAAGCCATCCATACAAAACATTCGGACTAAATTTATTAAAAAAGGAGAAAAATATAGCTAGGTCAAACTCAAAATTTTGACCTGACCTGACATGAGGTCAAGCCAAGGTCAATTCAAGTTTATGTCAATCTATGAAGGCCGACAAGGGAAACAGAATGGTGAAAACCACAGCACACTAACTCGCGTAGAAGATAAGTTATTGTACAAAACCGTATGACCTTGGGCACATTTTATTTAACCTAAGAGAGGTCACGGGAAAAAATGCAAAATGCATGCTTCTGCTTAGCTTTGTTATGTTTGTAGGATCGATAGAAAATGTTTGAATCGATAGAAAGTGTACGTCGATAGAAAAGTGTCTGATGTCGCTGGTGGCGACACCTATGAAAACTGACGCCGGCGCCATTGTGCGGTTTTGCGGCGGATTCTCGTTAAGACTTGTGCTGCGGTTGCACGTGCTGTGTGCTCTCGTGTTTAGACTGTGTGTCGAACATGTTGCTGAAGATTGGAGACATATATCTTGATTTCGGAAGCACAGTTTTTATGCTATCCCTGGCTGGCCGTTAACATTCAGCGGTGGGATTGTGATTCGCGTAAATATCGGCCTGAAGATATTGCTGTGGCAATTATGACGCAAGACTACTTGGTGGTGCAAGCTGAAAGTGATTTTGATTGCATTTGCTTTTCAATGAGAGCTGATAGTGACTTTCTGTGATGATAAGTGCTAAAGTCGAGACAGGTGAGATACCAGTTATCCAAGATACAAGTGCAGCAAGTAACCCAGGTATGGCGAATGCAGGTCATGGAGAATTTGGTCTTGGTGGGTCTGTCATGCCTTTGCCAGTTTTTGAGTATGACCAGCCAGGTCCGTTCTTCAAACAGTTTAGGCGTTACGCCAGAGTGATAAACTTGGATGCTGCCCATTGTCATGATCTTTTGTGCTTTTCTCTTGGGGCATGTGCACGCTCAAGATGGTTGGCTGATGATGTGGAAGCAACTGTGGCTCTTGATTCGGGGCTGAGCAGAGAGGACATGATAACTTCGGTTGAGCAGGTTGTGATGAAAGCTCTGCAACCAGAGGTCTTGAAGAATCAGATCTTACAGGGACTGGAGGGGAAGACTCTCAAAGTGGGTCAGTCTCCACGTGAGTTTGTTGAGGACTTGAGGGTGCAGTTACTGGCTGTCATGCCAGAGCTGTCCAAGGAGTCGCTGGATCGTCTTCTCATACTGCATGCAATCAAGGCATCGCCGACATCCTGGCAACAGCGACTGGTGGAGGCGAACTTCAGCAGCGTGGATGACCTCATTCATCGGATGAGTGTGCTGCAGGGTGCTCGGATCAGTCCGGGACAGCAGCAACAGCCAGCATCATCTCGTCGAGTTCAGATGGGACAAAGGTGGTGTTATGCTTGTGGCTCAGTTGGTCATCTTGCAAAGAACTGTAAGCGGAGTGAGTCCAGAAACTCTTGGTCTGGTGCTGAGTTGAAGTGTGGGAAATGTGGCATGCGTGGACATGAGTCGCAGACATGTCGTGTGAGATGCCGAAAGTGTTCAGGTATGGGACACATTGCTATGAACTGTGTCGTACATGTCTCCTCAAACAGACGTGTGGTGGTGGGTTCCACCTATACTCTGGATATGACCATATCAGGGCAGCAGATACCTGGTGTGATGGACAGTGGGAGTGAGAGGACTCTGCTCTCCAAGGAGGCAGCTGACCTGTTGGGTGTACAGCTGAGGGACACTAGCCGCAGGGTGGTTGGTGTTGCCCTTGAAAAACTGACTGTGTATGGCACATGTTGTGTTGACATGAAGGTGGGCAGGAACAGTGTGAACATGGAGGTGCTTGTGACTGACTGTCGTGACAAGCTGATTTTGGGGACAGATTTCCTGCGTGCGGCTGAGGTTGCCATGGATTTTGGTACTGGGGATGTCACTGTGTTTGGTGAATCAGTTGGTCAGAAGCCTGTGACTGTGTGTAGGTGTGCAGTGGTGGACTCATTTGAGTATCAGGTGGTACCTGATGCAGAGTTAGATGCTGATTTTGTTCATCCTCTGCAGAAGGGGATCGAACAGCAGGCTGATCTGTCACACCTTGATGATCGTGAGGGTGAGCTGATGACTGTTGTGCTGCAGGAGTTTACTGATGTTTTCTCCAAGGATGGTGAGCTGGGTCGTGTAGTAGGAGTTGAGCACACTATAGAGCTGGAAGCCGCCCCTAATAGGAGTAAGCCGTATCCTGTTCCACATGCGCTGAAGGGTGTAGTTCAGGAGCAGATTGATGAAATGTTGTCTCAGGGGATGATCAGGAGGTGCTCGTCACCTTATGCTAGCCCTGTTCTGCTAGTGCCCAAGCGTCATCGTGCTGGTGAATCTCCAAAATACAGATTCTGTACTGACTTTCGTGAGTTGAACCGTGTTACTGTGAAAGATAGGCATCCTCTGCCTCGGATAGAGTCTCTGTTGGCAGCTGTGGGACCTGACAGCTGTGTGTTCACTCAGCTAGATCAGAAAGCTGCTTACTGGCAGTTGCCCATTCGTGAGTGTGACCAGGAAAAGACAGCTTTTGTGACGGAGGACTCGCAGTACTGTTATCGTGTCCTTCCATATGGACTGAGTAATGGACCCAGTAGTTACCAACGCCTTATGATGCAGATTCTTGGTGACCTGATGTGGAAAAGTGTCCTAGTCTACTTGGATGATAAGCTGATATTTTCAAAGAGCATGGATGATCATGTGAAGGTGCTCAGTGAGGTGTTCACTAGGTTCCGTCAGCACAACCTGAAGTTGAATCCTGCTAAGTGTGGGTTTGGCCTGTCTGAGGTGACGTTTTTGGGCCATGTGGTGTCTGGGGGCTGTGTGAGACCGGCGGCAGACAATGTGGCAGCTGTCAAAAACTACAGGAGGCCCGCAAGCCGTCCTGAAGTACGTAGGTTCTTGGGACTGTGTGGATTCATGCGTCACTTTGTGCCTAACTTCTCAACTCGTGCAGCACCATTGACTGACCTGACCAGTGACAAGAACCCCTTTGTCTGGACTGATGACTGTGAGAAAAGTTTTGAGGACTTGAGATGTGCTATTACCAGCTACCCTGTTGTTCGTTCAGCAGATACTGACCAGCCATTTGTACTAACCACTGATGCGTGTCAGCGTGGTTGGGGATGTACTTTGAGTCAGACGTGTGACGGGAAGGAGAATGTAGTAGCCTATGCCTCGGGTAAATGGACAGGACCTGAATCTCGTTTCAGCACAACTGAACAGGAGTTGTTGGCTGTTATTCGCTCAATCGCACGTTTCGATATTTCCTGATTGGTGCCTACCTTTACTGTTGTGACTGATCATCAGGCATTGCGTTGGCTTTGTAAACTGTCGGATCCAACAGGTCGCCTGGCGCGGTGGATCATGTGCCTCAGCCAGTATAGTTTTGAGGTTGTGCATCGTAGTGGCACCGACATACCTCATGCTGACGCTCTGTCTCGTTTGCCAGAAGGACGTCAGGGAGAGGCCGCCGAGGGTGTCGGTGTCGGCCGCGCGAGTGGTCGAGACGAACACTGATCGGACTGATCGGACGAGAGGACACGTTGACGAGCGCCCGGTCGAGGGCGAGGACATCTCGGTGCGGGACGCCTCGGCCCGTGACCCGGTAGTGAACGCCGTGATTCACTCACTGGAGTCAGGTGAGGTGTGTGAGCTCGATAGTGAAGAAGCTTGCTTCTACTTGAGTGCGGGGCAGCGGCCGTTCTTAAGAGTGCGTGAAGGTTTGCTGGTTCGTTCCAGTATCGACGGACTGGAGCTGCAAGTGAGCTGAGTTCCGGGCGGCCTTCGTGCGTCACTAGTTAGGTTAGCGCACGGTAACCCGCTCTGTGGTCATTTTGGCGTTCATCGTACGCTGAAACGCTTAACAAGTGATTATTTTTGGTTTAATATGAAGTCTGATGTGAGACAGCACTGTCGTCAGTGCATCGAGTGCGCACGTGTTAAACGTCCGACAAGGTCTAGTCGGGAGGGTATTTCGTGTGTGCCTGTTTTGGGAGAACCGTTCGTGCAGTGGCTGACTTTCTTGGGCCATTACCGCGTACAGCTGGAGGCAACGTATACATATTAGTGTTGTCTGACCTCTTCACTAAAGATGTTCAGTGTTATAGCTTACCAGATCAGACTGCAATTACTGTAGCTGATTGTATCATTGATTTGATCTCTAGGTTTGGTGTTCCTAAAGTGTCACTCACTGACCAGGTTAGGCAATTTGAGTCGAGTCTGATTAGAATAGTGTGCGAAAAGTTGGGTATTAAGAAACCTCGTACTTCACCGTATCATCCGCAGTGTGATGGACAGACCGAAAGGTTTAATAGGACATTGTGTGATAGTTTAGCGTTCGTTGTTGCTGAAAACCAGTCTGATTGGGATGTTTGGTTACCTGTTGCTGTAGGTGCATATAGGACAAGTGTGCACAGCACTACTGGATTTTCGCCGTTTGAGTTAGTTCATGGAGTGAAGCCTCGAACGCCAGTAGTCAGCGAGTTTGATGATGGACTAAAGGCTGTGTAGCCAGTCATATATGGAGTACGTGTCTTGTTTGAACAAACGTCTAGCTATTCGAGAACAGGCGCGTGTGAACATTGAACACTGTCAAAGCCGTTCTGTAGTGCCTGGCGAACAGTCCAGTTTAACGTGGGTGACCAAGTGATGGTTGAGGGTTCACGCCGTCAAACGAGGTCTTACGAAAAAGTTATCAGATAGATTTAAAGGTCCGTATGTAATCATATCGTGTCGACGCCCCAACTACCTGATTCGTAGGGGAAGAGAAAAGAAAGATTGTTCACGGTTGTCACTTGAGAAAAGGTAGACATTGCTGTTACTGAGTCCTGACCGTGACGTGTCGAAGCACCCGAAATGTCGAAGCACCAGTTGTTTCTGATGTTCCGAGTGTGGTGGGACTGTTTGAGTCTGTTCTCCCGTTTGTGCCGGTGACGTCTGAGTTGACTAACGCTGTGCAGACTGACGCTGTGCCGACTGACAGTGGTGAAACTGTGGTGTCTAGTGGTCACTCTCCTCCCAGTGACCGTGTGGGTGATGGGACGACCGAGGGTGACGTGACGAGTGACTCACAAGTTCCTGGTGTATATGTTACGAGATTTGGAAGGCGTGTGAGGCCAAGGAAGGTGTTGGATTTGTTATGTCTAACTGATCTTTTCTTTGAAGGGGAGAATGTTATGTTTGTAGGATCGATAGAAAATGTGTGAATCGATAGAAAGTGTACGTCGATAGAAAAGTGTCTGATGTCGCTGGTGGCGACACCTATGAAAACTGACCGGCGCCATGTGCGGTTTTTGCGGCGGATTCCTCGTTGTGACTTGTGCTCGCGGGTTGCACGTGCTGTGGTGCTCTCGTGTTTAAGACTGTGTGGGTCGAAATGTTGCTGAAGATTGGAGACATATATCTTGATTTCGGAAGCACAGTTTTTATGCTATCCCTGACTGGCCGTTATCAGCTTCAAAAAAGTGATAAGGATTATATTTGACTTCATTTAGCCAGGTTTTGTTAGAATGGTGCGCATTTCAATTTTCTCCCATAGCCTTATAATGGGATGTCACAAAAATTGGCATGACCTCAGGTCACCGATATCAAAATCCGAGATAAACGAACAGTAGATACACGAGGCCTTATCACACAATGTGAGTTTTAAACTGTTTTGTTCACCACTGTAACTTGAGGAAAGGTCACTTAATGTGACCTGACAACTTGACCTTGGAAGTGAGGAAGTCCAAAAATTCACAAAGTGTGCGTAATTGATGACCAAATAGCTGTGAAAAAATTGGCGGCACTACAAGTCCTCATTTTTTCGCTAGTCCTGAAAAACCTGTAAGGGGGCGGATATCCACCCCCTGTTGGTGCGCGGGTTAACCCTATTCCTGGAGGGATGAAAAGTATACGAATCTGTCAGGGGGGGCTTATTCGGCCCCCTTCAGATCTCCGCTGCCATAAGAGCTAGAAACATGAAACTTGGTGTGTGACTATGGTCGACAATGAATCTATTTTGTCAAATTTGTGTGACACCTTGGGTTATTAGTCTTCAAGTCAAATGCGTCATCAAAAATTATTTTTGTCAAACATGATAATTTCAGGAAATTGTCATTAATTCTGGAAAACTATGGCAGCTAGGAGGAATCCGAAAAATCACTGTAAAGCGGTTTTAATTGTCTTTCGCCCATAAGGCATAATAAATGACCTTAGATCAATGGTTTGGACTGTAGAGGTCAACAAATGTTAAAAAACCTGTTTTCAGCAAATGTTTGTTCGCTAATAACTTTTTATCTAAAATATATACCGCACTTATTTTGGTACCATCGTGTTTCTCTCGTCATTGCGGTTCAAATCATATCAATTTTGTCAAATCGAAAATTTGACCCGGGTCAGGTAAGGTCAAGGTCTAGTGACGTAAAGTCGTGGTCAAAATGCAAATAAAAAAACGCGTATTGAAAGAACAAACATTTTGAGTACCATTTGTGAGTCTCTATATGTTCGTGTCATGATTTTTGATAAAAGGGTTGTTGGTGACCTTAAATGACCTTTCCCAAAGGTCATGCTAAAAAAAATCTTCTTTTCAACAAGAACGGGCCTAAGATGACATGATACTGAAGTAATTTTGATTGATGCAATGCATTAAACCCTCGTTTTTTCATTTTTCACCATATACTTATATTGAAGTTTAGCATTTGACCTGACATCAGGTCATCAAATATTTAGATATCACCCTGAAACTTTGAACACATATTATTTGGCATGTTTTCTCTCACATACAGTCCGGTTTTTTTGAAACGTCCTGAAAATAAAAAATTGCATCATTTTGTGAAAAAAATAAGTTTTTCAAAAAAATTGGATTTCGAAAATTCAAAATTTTGAAATTTTTGAGACAGCCATCTGAAAAAGCAATTAATTCTCTACCGATGTCTGTTTTTTCTAACACTTCTTTTCAACACACAACTCTCCATAAGTGCTTAACCATGCAAAGATTTTGTGTCAAAAGGCCGCACACGCCCCTAAAAAACTGTCCCTTGACCCCCTCCTAATAATTAATTTGGAAAAAATACACCATTCGATGCGCAATGAAATGTTAGGAAAAGCCAGAAAGTTTGAAGATTCTGAGTTGAGTTATGAATGACCCGTACGCGAAAAACCTCAGGGGGGCCGATTCGCCCCCCCCGACAGTAATAGGGTTATAGCTTGGGACGGGGGAACGTAACATGTGGGTTTTGTTGCTGTAGTTTGTTAAATTTAACAAATTGTACATAGGCTGATTCAGGTAAACAACGTCGGGGGCACCATATGCGGAACGCCTTTCATCATTTTGCTTATTTGAAGTTATGAATAAATTGACGGAGAATATCGTCTCCCATTTTATGTACCTGATTTCGCCTCTGCTCCCAAATAATTATAATCAAATTATGTATGATGTATACAGCATCGACTTAGTTTCAGACGCTTGTATTCCTTCGCAAACTACGAAAGAAGTATGGGCCGCACACCCGCAATCGTAACAATCTTCCAAAAACATGACCATGGAGCCGCCTCTGCTTGGCATATTTTTTCAAAATTTTACAGAACACGCGTCATTGATATTTAGGAAAATTCAAAAAGTTTCAAGACGATAGATGTAACGGTTCAGAAGCGGTGAAAAAACTATCGGGGGGGAAGCAGAATCTGCCCCCCGCAGGGACTAGGGTTGACTATTGTAGTATTGTCATGTGATAGTGGTGCCACCTATTCAGTAGGCGTTGGGCGATAGCGCCACTTAAGAAGTAGTGTTGACGCTTGCCGAGAGATGGCGTGCGTGTCTGTGCTGTTGCCTGTTTGGTGGCCTGAGGCGAAACTGTGGGCGGGCTTTCGCCGCCGGTCTCGCGAGCGGTGGAGTAATTATGTTTATGTTTTGTTACCGCGCCCGACTGGGCCTCTGCTATTTCTCGCCCAACTGGGGGGGGGGGGGGGGGTTTGAACACCCCCCCTCTACTCGGCTCCTGCACGTAGACCAAACCAAAAATATATTGTCTTTCGAACCGTTACTCAAAAATATCTTCGAAACTATTTTATACTTTTTTTGCTCACGTCCAAAACTAGGGTCACTAGAGGTTCGAAGGTAAATTTCAAGTTTTAGGACAATCGCTCCAGAAACCCCCAAATATCTCGGAACCTATGCTATCTAGAAACAAACGTTCAAAAACTATCGCTAGCCATTTAAATTTGCAATCGCATGAATGTACTCAAAATTGATCTCAGGTCAATAGTTAAGGCTCTAGTGGTCATTAAAGTCAAAAAAGCTGATTTTGGCAAAACATATTTTCGTAAATAACTCTTTATCTAACAAGGATAACGCCATACTGTTCACGCAATCGTGTTTGTCTCGTCAAGGCGTTTTGAAATATGTCAAATTTGATCATGTAAGATCAACTTAAAAAAATGACCTCAGGTCAAGGTCAAGTGGTGACTCAAGTAGGTCATGTTGCATATCAGTAGATGCGTCCTGACGAGACAAACATACTGGTTAAAGTTGCAGTTCTCTATCTTATTATGGCCAGAGTTATTGACGAAAAGGTGTTGGTGACCTCCGATGAACTCAGATGACCCCGTTATGTTCCCTGAGCAAAACCTGCACTTGGATCATACATAATATCATATGATAACTCATCCAGAAGGAAATGGACTGATATCGTCGACAAAGAAAAGCATTTGCATTATTTTCATTGGCTTATAATGGGGAGATCGGCGAAAATTGAACCGACTAAGGTCCCGATAAAAAAATCCAAATAATACATTTTGTAGATACTAATGACTTAATGTAATCCTGAAAGTTTATATCGATCCCTTTAAAAACTGTAGTTTATTGCACGACCGCAACGTTTTTTGTAAGGTAGGGTCAACTTGATGACCTGGTTGACTGACTGACTGACACGAAACCTTTGAATTTTTCGCAAAATGTTCCGGAAAGAATCAGTGAATAGTTATGCCAAATTTGGCGACGCTACGCGCCGCCGTTTTTTCGTTATCTTGACAAAACATGAGGGGGGTGTTGAAACCCCCCCAGTGGGGCGCGGGTTAAGGGGGGAGCGGTCGTGCCTTATGCACAATACCTTGATATAATATATCTGAAGAACTCAAGAACATGTCTTTGTCTGACATTACATTGGCGACGAGTAACGTAACTTAACTTTGATGTTGGTTCATCTGAAGATGATTTAACAGTGACAGCAGTTGCTGTGATTCAAGTGGCTTTGAGGTGGTGATTTTCATGTTTTTAGCGCTATTGAATTTAAGTGCGAGCAAAGTGGCCTTAGCAGTCGACGCGCCCTAAAGCGCCAATAAACAAACAATTGAAGTGCGACAGAGGTGACATGGAAGGTATTCGGCCCCCAGCAGCCTACCTGGCAACGTCGGCAGCAGCGAGAGTACCATGGTCAGTATGGTTTAATGATTTCGAACTGTATGCTGTGACTATTGGCTGGTCTTCATGGGAGGAACAAAGGAAACAGGCCTTATTGCTGCATTGTCTAGGCCAGGAGGGACGACGTCTGTTCAGAGCCGTAGAGAACTCCTGATGCTGGCAGGGTGAAACTGTTAAGAGGGAGGGAGAACTGTTGAGTTCCACCTTGAAGCTGTTGAGTTAAATCTTCGAGGCTCCAAGGGACCCCATGACTGACAGGGTGAAGTTCAGAAAGTGTCGTCAGGCTCACAGTGAAGATGTTAGAACGTTCCTAGCAAATCTTAGAGAACGCAGTCAGTACTGCGCCTTTGGTGAACTGACCGATCAAATTATAAGATATCAATTTGTTGAAGGCTGTGTGTCTGCTAGACTGAGAGACAGGTTGTGCAGGGAGGATGAGTTGACATTGCAGCGTCTTGAAACTATTGCTCTAGCTGATGACAGGGCGCTGGAGCGACAGAAGTTGATGACGGCAGGACGGCGAGTGGGTCCAGAGACTCTGCAGCAGCATGGTGGTGCTTCTTCGACTGGTCTGGAGGTGGCTTACACAGCGATGAAGGTAAAGTCGGACAGACAAGGCAAGTTCACTGGGTCAGGCCCAAGCGGAGGTACCATGAAGTGTTTTGCCTGTGGACGAGTGGCACACCGCTCTACTGCGACTGTGTGTCGAGCCAGAGGGAGCAAATGTCATCAGTGTGGAGGACTTGGACATTTTGCTGTCATGTGTTGTAAACCACCAGCCAAGCCCGTCAGGTCTGTGGAACCAGTTCACGTGCTGTCTGTCACTAGTCGGGATTGTCCGCTCTGGAAGCGTGTCAAGGTTGGAGGTCAGTGGTTGAAGATGCTTGTTGATATTGGTGCTGCTGTGTCAATCATACCACAGGACATGTACTCGACACATCTCCGGCATGTTTCTCTGAAGAAGACGGAGGTGATCCTGCAAGCGTATGGTGCTGGACACCTGGACGTGGCTGGCATCCTGGAGGTGGATGTGGTGACGGAAGACGGCCAGAGCTGTAAGGGAGTACTGTACGTTGTAGTGGGTGCTACTCCGCTCTTGGGTCGAGACCTGCAGAGAGACTTGGGTGTCTCCGTTGTCTGTGGCAGTACAGTGTGCACTGTTGACCGGGAAGATCCTTTGCTTCCAGCGATCACTGATTTGTCCACAGGGTGAAGGTGAAGCCGGAGGTGCAGCCTGTGCAGCAGCGGTTGCGGCCCCTGCCCTACGCGTTGAGGGAAGAGGTGAAGGAGCACCTGCAAGAACTGGCTACACAAGGTATCATCGAGAAGGTCACTGGGAGCTCACCCTGGATCTCTCCTGTGGTGGTCACTCGCAAGAGAAACGGTAAGATCAGAATGTGTGTCGATCTGAAGAAAGTGAATGAAGCTGTGATTGCCAACGGTCACCCTCTGTCGATCATGCAGGAGATGTTAGATAACCTCAACGGAGCAAAGATTTTCTCAAACTTGGACATGTACCAGGCGTTTCATCAACTGGAGTTGCATCCCGAGTCCAAGAACCTCACTGCGTTTGTAACACATGAAGGTGTGTGGAGGTACAACCGATGCCCGTATGGTCTGAAGTCGCTCCCACATTGTATTCAGCGGATGATGGAGGCGATCCTGCGTGATCTGAAGGGAGTCCAAGTGTACATGGATGATGTCATCGTTTCTGGCAAGACCGTGGAGAAGCACGACATCCGGCTGCAAGCAGTTGTGAAGCGACTCCAGGAGCACAACGTGACGCTCAATATGGAGAAGTGTCGCCTCAGTCAGCCGTCAGTAGAGTTCCTGGGCTTCACTTTGGGTGAGTCCAGGATCGCTGTCAGCCAGGAGCGGCTAAGGGGAATGCGTGAGATGCCGTCACCATCGTCACTGAAGGAGCTTCAGACAGTGCTAGGCATGTTTGGGTTCTACTCACAGTGTGTTCCCAGGTACAGCACTCGGGTGGAGGAGTTGAGGCAAGCTCTCCGGAAGGACGCCCAGCCGTTCCAGTGGACGCCGGGGATGGAAGTTGCCTTCCGTGACGGTCAGAGAGGCCATCCTGTCAGAGTCGAGCGCTAAGCGACGTTCAACCCAGAGCTACCCACCGTGGTCACCACAGACGCAAGTAACGTGGGGGTGGGTGCTGTTCTCTCGCAGGTGGACCCGGAGTCGGGAGAGCAGGTGGTCGCCTTCGCCTCCTGTACGTTGAACCGGGCAGAGGCGGTACAGTGTCTCGCGAGAAGGAGGCTCTAGCCTCTCGTCCTGGAGTGTCTGTCCGTTGGCACAGTACCTCTGGGGCGCCAAGTTCACGTTGCGGAACAGATCACCGGGCTCTGGTGAACTCGATGACAGCCAGCGGCGGAATCGGGAGGGCTGGTATGAGGATCTCCCGGTGGGCCGCCAGGCTGATGGAATACGACTACACTGTCGAATACGTTCGTGGTGTCTTTAACCCAGCAGATTCCCTCAGCCGTCTTCCTGCGGAGGAGGAGGTGGTAGAGGAGGAGCCACTGACAGTGGCCGTTATCACCGAGAACCAGCTGACCGTGACTCGACAGGAGCTGTTGCAGGCGTCGGCGGAGGACGAAAAGCTCCAGCAGCTGCGTGACCAGCTGCAGCGGCCGTGGCCTCGGAGTTCGTCGGCGTTGAAGCGTTTTTACAGGTGCAGAGAGGAGCTGAGCGTGGTCGGAGATGTGATCCTCAGGGTCTCGACTCGGGTGGTGGTCCCCGCGGCGCTGAGGAGTCGGGTGCTAAGGCTGGCACACGAGGCGCATCAGGGCATGTTGAAAACCAAACAGCGGATCAGGGTGGTATTGGTGGCCCGGGATTGATCGGGAGGTTGAGGAGTTGGATAGGACCTGTGAGACCTGGTCGGCGGCGGACAAGACGGCATCGCCGCGTCACGCGCCGATGCAGCCGGTGCCCTTCCCGACAGAGCCGTGGGCAAGCTAGGCTGGATTTCAAATAGGCCGATTGGCGGGCGGTCGGCCTGGCCCAGGATTTGCGATAGCCGCGGACGACTACCACAAGTGGGATAGAGGTAGGATTCTGTGGCTCACTCTACAACAGAAGGTTGTGCGGTCCAGTTCCTGAGAAGCCTAGCGTCCAGGGAGGGATTCCCGAGGAAGTTGTTTCAGACTGTGGTTCTGCCTCACGTCCGGAATCGTTTGCACACTACCTGAGGAGTGACGGCATTAAGCACTCGCGTGACGCCTATCACCCACAGGCATCTGGACAAGTTGAGCGGGCCAACAAGTTGGTGAAGACGGCGTTGCAGACGGTGAGCCTGGAGAAGGTGGACTGGAGCGAGTACCTCCAGATGTTCCTGCTTAACTACCGAGCTACGTTGCAGGCGACGATTGGACGCAGCCCAGTCGAGCTGCTGCATGGACGGCGGATGCGGACGAAGCTGCATGTCGCCGCGGAGAGGCAGGAGACCACTCCATAACAGGCGAGAAGCAGACGTGAGCTGCTAGCCAGAGTGCAAGGTAAGCAGCTGAAGCAAAAGTTGTACTTTGACAAAAACAAACATGTGAAGGTGCCACAGTTCAAGGTCGGTGATCGTGTTAGGAGGCGGTTGCCACAGTGCCAGCGTAAGTATGTATGTATGTATGTATTTACGTCTTTGGGTGATCCACATTTGCGGCGTGGCTATAATGCCCAGCGTCGATAGATAAACAAGGTGAACATGGTAATACAATCACAAAATAACTCGCACTCACACAGTCTCACAAGAGTCACCGAGTCATAAGATGACGACGAACAGCGCGATTAAACCTATTGACGGGCATTTGAGACAGTTCCAAAGGGCAGAGCGTTATACAGAACGGGTGCCCGTCGATGAAAGCAGCGCTTTCCAGCATTGGTACGAGACGCTGGGACGTGTAGATGCGAGTCTGCTTGTGCTACGCAACTCCCGACGTGAACGGTGGTGTCAGGGACCTAATCATGGGCTGGGTGCACCCATGGGTGCCCATTCAATTTTTCCCAATGTCTGGGTTGGGGATGCATTTTTTTGACTTTTCATGGGTACTGGGCGGGCATGGGTATGACAATAAATACTTTGGAAATAAATGTCGCTAATAGTTATTTTTTCTTTACAACAGATGTTTAACAGTTAAATATGTTTTTTATATGATATAGGACTTTAAACAATATACTTGCTAAGGTAATGGTTCGAATTTCGTGAAATAATGATCTGCCTTATCTGAATGGGCCCCAATGGGCATGGTTATCAATATTATGAATTTGAATGAGTCTGGTCTGGGCCTGGGCTTGATGTTCATGGGCTTCGGCTGGGATGGGCTTGGGGTTTGGGCACCCATGATAGTCTCTGGTTGGTGTGTAACACATTCGCCAGACACTCAGGCTCACCATCTCGCAGGACCTTATGCAAGAAGCGGAGCGTGTGGTATTGGGCCAGCTCGTTAGAGCTCATCCAGCCGAGACTCTGTCTCAGGTCAGATACATGGTCATATTTTGAGCGACCGAAGATAACGCGAGCAGCATAGTTAAGAAAATTCTGGATTCGGTTTAGATTACCGCCGGAGCCGTTACCGTAAACAGAGATGCAATATCTCACCTGAGACACGACCAGGGACGTCACAAGCATTTCGACCACACGGGTGGAAACATGATGCCGCAGATTTGACAGACCGGCGAGTGTGCCGAAGCAGCGGCGAGTCAGGTTTGATAGGTGACCATCCCAGCTGAGAGACTGGTCGAAAGTGACGCGAGATTGTCACTTCTCTGCATGATTCCAGGGCCACGCCAAATGCCGTGACGGGGGTAAAGATGACGGATGTTTTGATGGCTGCCAAAGGTGATGAATGGGTTGTCGGCGTTACCTTCAGGCCATTTAGCGCGAAACCACTGATCGAGTCGAGGCGAGACCGGTCTCCAGCCGTACGATCACTGCCTGCAGGTCAGATTTCGCGCCGCTGACGATTAACTGTGTGTCGTCAGCATATTGGAACACATCAAGCCCTGGCGCAAACAGATTCAAATCGTTCGAGAATACTGAGAACAAGAGAGGTCCCAGGGCGGACCCCTGGAAAACACCCATGTTATTTGGATATGGCCCGGACGTGTGGCGCTGGTTTGCGTTGTCGGGAAAGCTGACCCTCTCTGTGTGACCGTGTAGGTACGCCTGGAACCAAGACGTGCAGATTCCGTGCTGGCTGAGCTTATCTAACAGAACTAGATGGTCGATGGTGTCAAAGCATTTTACTAGATTTTGTCCGCCCCTGTGCTCAAGTGGGAGAGCGCTGGTCTTTTGAACTATCTCAGTAGTGGCAAGCCTGGGTTCGCAGTCGCTTTGGCGCTCGCTATTTTTCTCCTGACTGGATGGCCTGCGGCCGGTGGCAGCGGTCGCACTCAGGCCAGTGACGTCCAGCGAGCGGGGCGTACCATTCCCCAGGTATCGTCGGGCAGTAAAACTTTCGTCCTCTAAAATTCTGCCGGCCAACAGGAATTGCGCGATCGGGTGGTGAGGTCAGGGCCAAGCGCAACAACTCTGCTTAGCGCGGGTCCTGACCTCGGAAAGCCATCCATACAAAACATTCGAACTAAATTAAAAAAAAAAGAGTCTTCCCTTCTATCAGTAACCGCTAGGATACGGTCAGAGACTGCAACAAGTGCGGTTTCAGTGGAATGTGCTGGTCGGAATCCGTGCTGAGTGGGAGACAAAAGGTGAGAGGATGAGAGGAAGTAGTACAGCTGTTGCTGTACAATGCGCTCTACGAGCTTGGCTATGGCGGGTACGATAGAGATTGGTCGGAAATTGGAAGGATTTGAGGAGTCGCCGGACTTGAAGATCGGGAAGACCAGAGAGTGTTTCCACGAAGCAGGGAAGTCGGATTTTGCAAGACAAGAGTTGACAATAAATAGGATGAAATCAGGAATCGCGTCAAAGCTGGCTTTTAGGACTCTTATACAAATGCCGTCATGGCCGCACGAGGATGAGTTGCGCATGCTGAATAATGAGCTCCACAGTAACTCCCTATGCTGATAGGCGACTACACGCGAAGGTTAGGGACACCACTCGGGGTACCCGGCACTCAAGGTCAGGCTTCACACCCATCTCCGCGACCTCAGCGGCGACGCGGGGGCCTACGTTAACAAAGAACTGATTGAGCTGTACGGCAGGCATGGATGGTAGAACCCGTTGGCCAACCTTTTTGTCTCCCACAACACTACGCAGGTTTTTCCAGACAGAGGTCGGGCCCGCCTCCCTGATGCGCCGACCAATGTCGTCATGGGAATCACGGCGTACAGCGGATCGCACGGTCCGGTTAAGATCGCGATATTCAGAGGATTCGCGGCCGTGAACCCTAAGAGCCTGGCGGCGGCGAGCCATTAGGTCTGTGGTGGCGTCAGACACAGGTGGTGCTGTGGGATTTCGAATGGTGATGTCGCGGATAGGTGCATGAAGGTCTATGATAGGCATGAAGATACGCAAAAAGGTGTCCCACTGTTCCGTGACGCCATGGGAGCAAAAAACATGGCTCCAGTCAGTTGACCTCAGATCAAGATGAAAAGCTGATAGGTCTAAACGTTTGAGACATCTCGAACGAACAGTTACTGGTTTTCGACGTTGATGAGGCAAGCTAAGCTTAGCACGAACAAACTGATGAGGACTGAAATGGCAGAAACGGGTGCCACACTGAGTAGCATGTGGTCCGTTTACAATAAAGACATCTAACAACGATCCCGTCGCGTAGGTGGGCACACTTACGAGCTGCAACAGCGTACAATCCGACAAAAATCGCTTCATGGTTCGACTGGCTGGATTGCTGTCAGATTTGCTCAAATGTAAAGGTCGAAAGAAGTTCTCAAGTCCATTGTATGTACAGAGGGTTAACGGACCAGCCAGTTATCTGTTGACTGATGGCTCGCGTGCCCATGCGGAGGTGCTGGTGCCGTGCTGGGAGCGCCGTTGGAGCAGGCGGCCTCAGATCGCGCCGGTCGCGGTAGACTGGATGGATCGACGGAGTCCTGTAGCGATCCTGTGTTTCAGGTCCCGGATGACGGCGTGGCGGTGCCTGCGCGAGCTACAGTGGATGGCGAGCTGGCAGCTGCGGCGGACGGCGTGCCGGTCGCTGCTGATGGCGTCGCGACGCCCTCGCCTGCCCGGCCTCTGTCTCGGGACGAGACACCTGGAGGCGCGTCTGACTCTCGGACAGCAGCGGTCCCGCTGTCGCCAGTGATGACTAGGTCAGGACGTGTGGTCCAGATTCACAGCCGCCGCACCGGCTGTGAATCTGAATCCCTAAGGACTTTTCTGTTGTCAGAAGTTGCCGTGCCGCGCGCCAAGTGTTGTGACGCGTGTCACGTGAGTGATGAGCTTTAGGGATGAGGGAATGTAGTATTGTCATGTGATAGTGGTGCCACCTATTCAGTAGGCGTTGGGCGATAGCGCCACCTTAAGAAGTGAGTGTGACGCTTGCCGAGAGATGGCGATGCGTGTCTGTGCTGGTTGTCCTGATTGGTGGCCTGAGGCGACACTGTGTGCTAGGCTTCGCCGCCGGTACTCGGCGAGCTGTGACGTATTCTGTTATTCTGTTTTGTTAAGGGGGCAGCATTCGTACCTTATGCACAATACCTTGATATAATACATCTGACGAACTCAAGAACATGTCTTTGTCTGACATTACAACTATTGACCTGAACTTAAATTGCAGAACATGTGAGCAATTGCAAATTGTAATGACCTTCGATTGTTTTTTTTTTTGATTTCGCTTTATTAACTAACTGTATATTTTCTTATTATTTTTATTCCGCTCGCGATAATTATTATGTGTGTCATAGTTATCGAGATAATTAGGGGTGTCTGGGCTAAGTCCTTAATCATGAAAATCTTGCCTTTGACGACCTCTGGTGACCCTTATATTGACTTGCGAAAATTGTTAAACAAAATAGTTTTCAAATCACTTTTGACGAGCTCCAGGGGTGGGAAGTTGTCATGTCTTAATGGTAAAGGCTGGATGTTTCTTATCATAAAGTACTCGGGAGCAAAATTATAGTAAATATTATTATTATGTCATTCCTAGGGAATTTTACTAAGCGATTCTGTCCTTAGAAGAACTGATCGTCAAACTCGCATCAGATGTTTAGATAGTATTCACTTATTCATCATCACGTCAGTATTTATGTGCATTTACATTTGTCAAATTGGTTGTTGCGTTTCAGCTCTTGACTACCAATAATTTGGTTTCATCCATATTTGCGACGGAAAATTATATACCCGTTATCTTTTAGTGAGATTATTTTGCTCCACGGCCCCGTCCCCGGCCACGGGCCTCCCTTGTGTCAATGGAGTGATACTGTTTATTCAGTAGATCTCACTGTTTGTTCAGGGGATCAATTCACGTCCCTTTATACGTAGGTATCCTTTTTCACGGATAAATATAACTAAAAGTGGCAGAACTAGTATTGCAGCCAACAATATATGTCTGTCCACGGCAGAATTTACTTGCCTTTGTACATAGGAAACCTTCAAAATTATTTATTTTAGCTGGCTGTTTTTTATGCAAAATTTTTAGTCGAGGTCACTCAAATAAATTTTACCACTTCTGACAAGATCCCGAAAGGTGTTTTTGGCTTATGTCTAGGTTCCATAGGAGAAGATTTAGAAGAGGGGAATCGAAATGCCCCACACCAGCCCCATGATTGTGGCGCCGAGCACCAGGCCGGCGCCGGATAACTTCGACCTCAAGTCTTCTCTGTTCGAGTCACCAGATCACGTCAAGTGACTTTATCTACAACAAAATTTTGTTCGTGTCAAAGTCACAAAATAAATAAAAAAGTGACTCGCTATTCTGGAACACCGCATTATTGCAGGAATTATTAACCCGCGCGGCGTAGGGGGGGTAAATATTACCCCCTTACGTATTTCCGCAATAACTTTGAAAACGGTAAACAGATAACCACGTCAAAATTTCCAGTACCTTATCCAGCATCAATTTGACGTCTAACCTAAAAAAAATCATCCAGGAAAAAATTTGAGAACCTTTGGGAGATAATGACGTTTTGATGACGTCATGTCATGCCATTTTTGGTTGAATACGATAAATGTTTTGATGCACTCGTAGAAAACATAGTTTTAAAAGCAAATCCGCAGACCGCACAACTGTAAAAGACAGGAAATTTATTCTCTACAAGATGGCAATCTCGGATTCTGCCAAAATTTGGGTTTTTGACCCCAAAAATCCAAAAAAAGTAATTTTTTTCAGAATATTTTTTCCCAAAAATGAAAAATTTTCAAAGGTATCTAAAAAACCGGAAATTATCTACGAGAAACCAGTGTATGAATACCCAGACCGAATTTAAACGTAATAGCTTGGTTTTCAGTGACTGAGCTCTCCCGCATAAGTAGGTAATGGACATCTTTTTAAAATAACGTTTTTTTTTGTTTGTTTTTTTTACCTGATACAGATATAATAAAGGCATTTTTTTGTTGGTCTTACGAGACAAAAACTTACCTAGAAACATGCATTGTTTTTAATATTCGTCAGTTTTCAGTTTTGACCTTACGATGACCGATCTTGACCTTTGACGGGGTCAAGTTGTAAAAATGACTTGTTTCTATCGATTCGCTTACGTGCAAATGCCCCTAAAAGATGTGTCACAAGGCTTTTATTTGCCTCTTCGTGACGTGACCTTTTGTGACTGACCTTGACCTTGACCATTTGCCATGCAATTTCACTTTTTACTTAAAATCAATAAATGTATTAACCTTTGAGAGCTTTAATGTGCATTTGAACAGTCTTCTTTCAAACGGATTTTAATCAAAGTACATGAACATTAACTCAATTAACTCGAACTTTCAATTGTGACTGACCGTGACCTTACATTTGACCTTAACTTGAAAACATTTCGGGTATGCATTCGATTCGTTTCATTTGAGAGCTTTCGATCGCGCCTTGCGCGTCTCGCTGCGGTTATTGGGTTCGGAAGATAAGAGGGGGGGTAATATTTACCCCCCCTACGCCGCGCGTTCGGCGAGAGACCCCTACGCCGCGCGGGTTAAAGTCCATAATTATCTTCACTCGTATTAATATTTTTTTTCGAATCGGGACCAAAGGTCAGGTCGGTTTCGTGAACTCGTTTTTATAAAAAAAAAACACACACACACACATGCTTCCTATTCAGATAAAATGCTGCAAGGGAATCTGAGGTGATCTGACGTTCGCAGCATTACATTAGAATACAGAAAGAGAGGTGCAAACAACACAGCTATTGGTTACAGCATCAAACAAAGTACATGGTGTTTTACCGTCAAAGTGCATCACATAATTTATAATTTTAACATTCTTAGATCACCAAATGTCTATTATTTGAGGTCAATATGTTCTGATTGAACTGTTACCTGACATTGATGACAACTTAACAAAGGATCACCATCAATTTGTTTCGAATTGCCTTTACGATGTAAACACGTTGGTGTTGAAACTATTGTTCTATTTTCAAACCTTACAAAATCATGAAAGCAAAGTATTTTGGAAGAAAATATCACCTTCACTTTAAATGAACTGAGAAGCCAAAGTCATGGACTTGAGAAAAAAAATAGAGATATCAAATCATAGCTATTTTAAAGAGCTTTTCAAAGTTTCGCTTCTTCCTAGCTATCTAAGCAGAGGTGAAAAAAGTTCCAACGCGCCAACGCACGTCGGTGTCAGATGATTGGGTACCGTGAGTTAGCCAAACGCTCTTAGTGACAACTACACACCCCAAATTAAAGCTATGATGGGCGCAAGAACAGAACAGGACCTCAGTTATTTTCAAAATTGTCATCATTAGAATATCAGCTGTTTAAAATGCATGCGTTTACTGTACAAAAATCGTGTGTTTTGATTAACCATCTCACAATACTCTGTCAAATAGCGTCTGTTTTGATTTGGTGGCAGTGTTCCTCAAGGCAGAGTTTAGCAGTGAAAAAAACTCGTTGACATCGCCGCTGCCCCACGACTAGCGTTATCCGTGTCGTGAGCAGGTCGATGAGTTAAGTGAGTCTGCGACAATTGTGGCGCTATTTGTGCCTGTAGCCAAGGCCATATATAGGAGGTAGACTCATCCGGCGATTTTACCGAATCGGCTCGTCAGAGAGTGACGTCATTTGGATCCATTGGCCTCCTCCGCCATTGCAGCTAATGCTGTTTTCGGATAAATAAATGCCGTCTAGCTTAACAAATAAAAAGGTAAGGAAGAAAATAAAAATTACTTTCGAAAGCTCGTAAGAAGCAATTGTGAGGACACTATAGGTCAAGCACCGACTGTTGGTTAGAATCCCAAGGGTCGCCCGAGCGTGAACCGCCGGCAGGTGGCGTCACCTCGCGGAGTGAGGATGAGATGGCGTCTCTGACCGCTGCGTATAGGGGGCCGGCGCAGTGGCGGCGGACCACCAGATGAACGGAGTGGGCGGGTTGGTCGTGGCGGTCATTGGCACAAAGCGGAACTTAATGAAATCGGATCGGGGGCCCTAATGTTAATTATATATATTTTAACTCCATTCATTACCATGCAACGTCATTAGGCTAATGTAACATTTGAAATCATTTTAGGGAGGGGGGGGGCTCGGGCCCTTCCTAATAGATATAAAGTCCACCCCTGCAGGCTGTTGTTAATGTTGCGTGTTTCGTTAGGGTCCAAAACGGACATAACTAAGTGGCGCCCACCGCCGCAGACTACCGGTAGGATTCTGAACTAACGTTTTATCCACTTGCGCGGCGCGGCGAGTGGGACGGCGATTTCGCAGATAATTTGACTTCTAGCGGACATATTTAAGTGTTACATCTTTAATGTGAAATTTGCTAGTAAACGTTTACCATTATAATTTAATTGTCTACACAATGACAACAATCATATCCCCCAATTCGGCAGTATCAAGTCGTCGGCAATTTGAGTGAATACCAAACCATACCACCGAATCGTTAAGCATTAACCATATTAGAGAGCGCCACACTGCTCGGAACGCTAGCCAACCAAACATTTGTAGGCAAGGATAACAATAATAATTGGTTGGCTACAATGTTTTCTAATAAATAATGTAGCTCGGACTATTAAAGGTACCATTCATTTAATCATGGAATTTGATACGTCGTCGCCATCACCGTTTAATCAAAAAAAGGTGACGACGCTAACAAATTGCTGAAGAAATGAATGGTACCTCAAAATAGCCCGTACAATTATTATTAAAAAAACATTGGTTAGCGACTTATTTTGTTGTACATTGGCCTTCATTGAGTTTGGTTAGGCTAGCGTTACCGAGCAGTGATGGCGCTCTCTAATGGGGTTTATGGCTTAACGAAATTCCTGTATGGTATTATTTCACTCAAATTGCCCGACGACCTCGCTACAGCAATTGGAATATGACTGTGTCATGTAGGACAGATTAAATACCATGGTAAACGTTTACTAGCAAATCACATAAAGATGTAAACACTTAAATATGTCGGCTAGAGTGCAGAATTCTGTGCGAAAATCGCCCGGTCCCACTCGGCCGCCCGCTCGCGCAATGGATAACACGTAGTTCAGCATTCTAACCGGTTAGTTGCGGCGGTTGGCGCCACTTACGTTATTGTCCGTTTTTGGGACCCTAACGTGTTTGGAGAGGCGCAAATAATTAAGTTTTTTGCCTTTTACACATGCGAGATATTCCTTTTTAACCCGGCAGTCACTGGGGTATTTCTGTAACACGAGTGATGGCGGGGGCGGCTTTTTTTAGCCCCCCTTGTATACTTCGGAACCAATCAGGACGATCGCGCTGAATTCGAACGGGAATCGATAGCCCGGGACATTCATCGACTAAAATAATTTGTGTTGCCCTAGAGCGTCAGTGGTGACGTTCCAACAGAACAGGTCAAAGCGTCAAAATTTACAACAAAATGATAGACCATATTTTCCATTCAAGCAATTGGTTGCAACATGATTCACCCAGAATGCTTCTAATGCTAACACATCCATTAATGAGCTTTAATCGGGGATTTTTGGCAAAAAATGTCAAGTAAGTTCAGGTCAATACGCGTCACTATGCCAAAAAATTATACGAAGTCATGCAACACATGTTTGTACATACTATTTTACGTGTAGGACACGAAATTGATACTATTTACCAATGCTTTAAGGTACTGAATGAAAGGTCAAGTAAAGGTCAAAGTCATTGCAACAAAAGGTCAAATTTGAATTGATTAATACAGTAAATCCAAGTACATTTATCTAGGGACGGCTTTTGTTCTCAGAAATACAGTGCTGCTCTTTATTTGTCTGTATCTGGTTAAAAAGGAAAAAAAAATGAAATTTCAAAATTTGATGTTCGCGATTACCCATACCTTAGATGTCATCAACTACAGTCGGAAAATACAGATATAATTTGAAATTTAATAATATTGTTGAATATGTATAGTTATTTTTACAATATTTTCTTTTCTGGTTTGAATATTTTTTAAAAGTTTTTTATTTTTTGGTTCGTTTTTTTCAAAAAAAAAGTATACTTTGAAAAATTTGGGGTCAAAAATCCACTTTTTTCAAACATCTGAGATAGCCAAATTGTAGCCCTTGACTTGCTATCTTTCACTTTTTTCGGATTCCATTTTTGTTCTATTACATGACATTTCGTACAGTCTCAAAGTTTTAGCTGATTGGTGTCAAAATTCAAGACTGTGTAGTGACGTCACTAGCTTAGCTTTATCTTCAAAAATTATAACTTATAAAAAAAATGCAAAGGCGTGTGAAAAATGATGCCCGCGTCAGTTACTAGAAGTTTGCGTCGATAGCTGCAATGTTCGTTAGATATTTTAGATTATTCCTCAGGGGGGGCTACCCCCCCCCCAGTGGACTCGCGGGTTAACATTAGCACGTGATTTGGGAAAGCTTTCGGCCCTCTGCGGCTTAATGTCAAAGTAATCTGGGATAAACTATTTTGAACTTAGGTCATTTTGATTCCCAGACACTTGTTTAGCAAAATATTCAGAAAGTTGTGTAAAATCCAACATACTTTTATCGGTAGATATATAAAAGCTAGCGGTAGAGATTACAGGTCTTCCAGAAGTGGTAGAAATACAGGTAAATCCGAGGCGTGACCAAAGAGGACTTTGGAATACTTTTCTTTGAGACAGACTCTGACACATTACCATCCCGAATAACAGAAAACAATGTTTTTTCGTTATTTCTATATAGTTCAATTCTTCATGCGTATCTGCTTCAAGTGCTCTTCTCAACCCTTAGTTGGGCTGGGAAATGCTCCCCTGGAAAATCTACATTTGCTGTGTAGGTACATAACTTGTGTTAATGATTGACGGAATCATTGAATGACGTATGAACTACATAAAAATAATGGTTAATTGTAGAAGGTGTTTATTGCTCCAAAACACATAGCATCGCTCTGAAACACAGATAACACCGGAGGAGATACTCGGAATCACCGCAACACTCAACAACAATAGCACAGAGGAAAACTAACTGGTGTAAAAAGCTGGGAGGCTGTATCTTACGTTTGCTATCAACTTGTTCACCACCGTCACATTACCGCAGTTTGTGAATGTTCTTTGAGACGTGTTATACAGTGCTCGGTTCTTCTCATTATTTCTTCACTTGTGGCTGGACTCGATAAACTTAACCTCACTCTGTCTTCTGACGTTCCTTGGTTCTCATTATCTGATATTTGAAAGCCAAAATATGGAGAAAAAATGGTCTTTATATATGGGTGTCATTCTTCATACTTCACAAACTGAATAATTACTTTTAAAAGTATATAACTCAGTCACAAACTACAACGTGCAAACGGCATGTGGTAAATAGCTTCCCAGTTCCCACCCTTGTGCTTGGAAAATTATGCAATATTCACCTGTTTTTTTTGCTTCGGACCTCGTTAGGGTCCAAAACGGACATAACGTAAGTGGCGCCATCCGCCGCAACTACCGGTAGCTGAATATTGCATAATTTCCCAGCACCGGGCGGGAATATATAATGCCAATCCAATCATAACATCGTGTCCGGTCGTAAATCATGTCCATCATCGAAATAAACATTAAACATGCCCGCGTTGGTGTCTCGTCCGACCGACCAGGTGAGACCCTTAGAAAATGCCTAGTAACCCTTTATCTTTTCCCAAGGAGCTAAGAGGAGAAGGAGCGCCCTCTGTAAGTGGGTAAAAGACCCGTTGGAGTTAGATGGAATAAACTAATACATATACCTTTATATAACTAACAAATGTGCTATTTGTTGACACAATATGCTTCGTGTTGACAAAATGTGTTGTATCGTTACAAAATATACCGCAGAATATATATATTTTTTAAATAAATATTGTTATTACATTATTCAATATCATTATAATGAGCTATCAACATAATCAAGTCACTGAGACGTGAGAAAAACTATATGTTTAAAGAGTCCATTAACAATATGTGACCAGTGTGGACACAAAATGTGGTAGTATCCGGGATGGTTAGACGCCTTTGAGCTCGATGTGTTCGTTGTCAGCTTCGAGCCTTTAGTTGTCAGCGCTCGTACTCTAATGTAGTGGGTCTTCCGATTAAAGGACAAGTTGCAGGTTACTAACCCCCAGGTCCTGCTATATTAGTGGTAATTGGTATTAGAAAACGCAATTTGGAATTCATATATATGTTATTATAATAAGATATGTACAATTTTAATATAAATTCCACTCGAATTAATCATGGTGTTTTAATATTTATATTATCACGCTAGTTACCGAATTTTATTTATTTTCTCTACCACAAAATTACTGCACTCTCATGAATATTGGTCGTGTTACGCAATTTAGCATAGTTTCAGGGCATGTTGTCTAATAATACAACTAGGTAGTTTTAGGAGTTTCGGGTTTGATTCTAACATTGAATTGGTAAGCCAATAGTAGTGAATTAAACGCAAATTGCAGCACATCAACGTTAACATAACCAATACAGACGTGGTAAATACAAATATAAACACGCACGTTCATTCAAAGCAGCAGATATACCGCTCGCTATGTATTGTCTAATCATGCAACTTTACTGAATCAAACACATCAAAATTTTAATTTGAACTGAAAACTAATTTGATGAATATCTAACCCTTTCGTAGACCTAATCATAGATATTAACCGGAGCCTCAAAGGCCATTGGTTAACGCAGAATTGGGCACTACATACAACGCCAATCACGGATTCCTATAGTATGATCTCAAGATCATCTACATGCTAGACTATCTGGAACTAGCAGACGCTATCTCAAGACACATTGAGGGCACGGTCGCATTTTGCAAGTAAAGTTTCTTCTGTGGCAGTGTTTCTTGTGAGCGCGCAGCATCTGGATTTTGAGCCACCTAACAGCTTCCTGTGGAGGTAACTAAACGAGTAGTTGGTGTTTAAGAAGAATCTCCAACCAGAGCAAACTAAAGACAGCCGTGGGAAACTGTAGTACGGACCATCCTGCGGCAGGTAGCCGTAAGCAGCTTGGTGAGTTGAGGGAGGGCAGAGCTGTATGGCTCAGTCCGATACAGAGCCTAATCTCGGAGACATATGTAGCTCCTAGAGGGATTTGGGCAGTTGTAAACGCTTTGCTCGTTGTAACGTGACCTACTAGAACATACCAGATCTTTCCATGATATCTTAACATGAGTAAGACTGTTGAGTGTGACATAATAGATATAGGAATTGCGTTACACATTTATATTTGCCACGAAAATTTTTGGAAATAACCACTCGCTATATCCATGGGGAATTGATTCATGCGCAAATTAGTAATGCTATTGAAATTGAACTGCAATCACTTCAACAAATCAAAGTAACATAGCAATTGTAGTAATATAATAATGAAACTTTGACATAGAAAAATACTATTATTGCACTATTTGCCTTTGTATGTCAAAATATTGGGTGTAATTCGACAGCGGGGTTGGTGATTTATACAGCACATTTTTCTTATTATTTTGCGCATATTCACCAAACAACCTGCAACTTGTCCATTCGGGGCTTTCTAGACCGGAGCCCTATACTTGCGCAGTTTTACCTTTGATGACTTCTGGTGAGTGGTGACCTATTTTTCATATGAAGCACCATAAAGCTTAAAACTACTTAAAATGTCCTTATCAAGAGCTTTTGATTTTTTCCGAGTTTCTATAGCCTTTTTAGCATTTGAGTTAGAAGGTGTGGGGTTATATTTTTGACCCCTTCTTCCATAAAAAGTTGTATCACAGGCCCACTGGGGTGCGGGCTAATTCTCGCCCTTTTAGTGGGGGGTCATTTTGACCCCCCTGCGGTTTTTCCAGAATAGTGGGAAAACGGTGGCTTGCAACACCGCCAAAGTTGCATAGCTGTTTGAACATAATTTTTTCCACACTTTACCAAACATTTGACTTCAGGTCGTCTCGCGTCAGGTCACCAGGTCACGTCAAGTGACCTCGCCCTCAAAAATGTTTTGGATCGTGCAAAAACTACAGCTTTTGTTCGAAATATTTGAAACTTTCAGGATTTCATAAGATCATAAGTACCTACAATCGCCATCAATCAGATTTGTCGTTTCGGTGATTTAAGGTAAGGTCAATTTCCTGACTTCCCAGCATTAGGTGAACGTGAAAACAAAACAAATGCTTTCATCTTAGAGAATATGCATTTAATCAAGCTGATTCTTTCAGAATCACGTTATTTTAGCTAATTACAGATGACTAAGGTACAATTTTTACTGATTTATATTTTCGAGGTCATTTCAGGTCATCAGAGGTCATCAACAATTATTTGCCATGAACTATTTATATTATAAAGATAGAGACAAGCGGACACCACCACTGTGTTCGTCTTGAATAGCCGCGTTGCCTCATATGCAACATTACCTACCAGGGTCATTGAATGACCTTGACCTGAGGTCACCAATTACATGTATCAAAGCGCATCTACATTACAAACACGATAATTTTGAAATAATTGCTCTATCATTTTCAGATAAAAGGTTATTCAGGAAAACATGTTTTACCATAAATTACATTTTTTGACTTTTGATGACCTTTGGAGCTTAATTTATTGATCTGAGCTCAATGTTGAAGACACCTAATGCGATTGCAAATCTGATAAGCTTTCGATTTTTTCCCCGTTTGTTCCTAGCTATCACAGCTCACGAGATATATGGGGATGTTCGAAGCAAAGTCCAAAAACTGTGAAATTTGATCTTTGATGACCTCTGGCGACCTCAATATTGACCTAAGCTAAACATTGTCTGTCTAACTTCGAATGTACATGTTAACCCGCGCCCTGCTGGGGTATCCAGCCAAACGCGCCCCGCTGGGGGGCAGATTCTCCCCCTCGTTATCTTCTGAACCAATGACCGTAGCGAAACGCGCAATCTGGCAATCGAAATGTCTCATTGATACGCACCCAAAGCATACGCAAAGTGTTCGAAATACGGTCACATGTCAGGTCAAGGTCAGGTAAAAGCTCGAAATGGAGATATTTTAGTTTTTGGGCCATATTTTATATCCAAAGCCTTAGATTGCAAATATTTGAGCTCAAAGTGCTGACAAAGGTATAATGCTAATCAAAAGTAAAATTTTAAGCAATGGTCAAGGTCAATATCGGGTCACAACAGGTCAATAGGCGTGTTTACACCGCACTAAATATATTCCGCGGAAAATTTTCCCACGATATTTTTTGTACATTTTCGGCCATAATTGCCCTAGATTTTGGGTACAGTTCTTCCGATCTACTTTCTTACGCGTGTCTGCTCCGTCAGGATGGTCGTTTTGTATTCCTTGAGACACATATTTGCGATCGAGATCAAATATCTGGCCTTCTGACGTGCGGATTTTTGTTGGATAAAATTATTCGGTGTCTGGTAATTATTGTATAAAGATTGGCGGTGTACAACCAGGCCACACTGATGGCCAAAAAACAGAAGTATTACGAAAGTTATGGAGACGAGACGATAATATGTTTTATGGGTTGGCTTTTACACATAGTGTTAGGTTTTCGCTTAAAGAGGGTGCGGACTCTCTCTTTGGTACAATCCTGACTGGGGCTATTCCCTTTATGGCCTTCTGGAAGGTTGATCAATAGTTGATCGAAATCAGTTTTTGTTGCTCTACAATTAGTTAAAAAATTGATTTTTTTAACAAAAAATACATTCGTATTGTCCAGTTTTGTCTCAGAAAAACAGCTGCGATATGTATTTGTCTCTATCTGGCCAAAAAAGGTGAAAAAAGTTTTTTGCAAAAATGACGTCATGAGTTACTTACACTTGGAGAGTCATAAGTCAGTCAAAAATTCAGATATTGCTTTGAAATTGTGATTGGGTTTTGTTTATACTTAGTTCTCTTACATTTATTTCATTTTTTAAATATTTTTGGAATTTTTTACTTTTATGATAATTTTTCTGAAAAAATGGGGGGTCAAAAACTCAAAATTTTGCAAATCCGAGATATCCATTTTGAAGACAATGCAATTCCCAACCTTCGGGTGTTTTATTTTTTGATTTGCTTCCTACCTCCATTTTCTACGAATTTTCAAACATTCATCGTTTTTCCACCAAAAATGGCATGACATGACTTCATCAAAAGGTAATTTTCTTCCAAAGTCGTTTATCAATTTAATCAAAGAATTTGAGGAAGATGTCAAATTAATGTGGAATTAGGTACTGGAAGTTTCACGTCAGTATCTGCGATGATTTTTGAGTTATTGAGAAAATCCGGGAGGGGGGGGGCAGAATATACACCCCAGCGGGCCGCGGGTTAAGAGCTTTCGAACACTTTTTTTCCGCGTCTTTCTATCCCTTGTCGTTTTCGAGTCAGAGGGGATGGGATCATTTTGCTTACTGAATGTTTTTGTATCCAGTGTCATGTGGGCCGCCTCCTTGATTTTTCTGATCTTCCAGTGTTCTCCCCTTCCAATGACACTGGTCTTGTCCCATTCTGGCCTATGATCCTACCTCTGATCAGGTATGGTTCCGCCACTTTCCCAGCTTGCTCCACTTCTTGCCCCGGCACTCCTCCTCGGTAAGTATTTGGTTTGCAGGTAGTACGCTATGCCTCCGCAGCCGGGACTGAGATAGATCACCGGTCGGCATCGTTTCTCCGGTGTATGGACTTTTCACAGTGCATCGGCGACGCGGCTCGTGAGCTACTCGCCGGACCCGTTGGTTTCTGGTGTTATCTTGTGTCATGGGATTTTAAGTGTTTTTCACACTAACATAGATGCTCTCGCCGTAGACGCTTGTTGTGGTTGGGTGCTTCTGACGCAGTTACGGAGTGGTTTACCTCTGATTTGGGGTAGGTTTGCACAGAAGGGTGCACTTGCATTTTTTTCCGACAGGACCTGTATTGTCACCCGTAGGCAGACTGTGGCTGCTCGGTAGCTATCAGCTTGTGGTGGTATTTTGTGGCGCGGCTTTTTTGGACTGAACGACTCACCAGACAGACCTCACCTCGTGGTATTCGCATAAATATGCTGTTCTCGGGCAGGAGTTATCTTACTCACGGTGTCCATGTCACGTGTCCTCAATGTTTAGATGCCTCGTAGTTCATTTTCGCCCTCATTCTGTGCTGACATATTAGCGTACTATTCGGTGAATGTATACGCAGCTGATGATTGTGCCTTCTAACTTTACGCAAGTTCAGGGTATCGGGACCTCGTACAGTTCAGTTCCGTACCTGCCTGTAGATGTCGGCTTGTGGTATAGGCTTGTAGAGAAGCCCTGCTCTGATTTCTGTTCCTTTACATCGTACAGTCTTACACTACTGACGAGGTTGAAGGTCCGAAAAACTATTTCTATTATTTTTATGTTTTCTGCGGGCAACCAGATAAAACGTTAACCCGCAGGTTGCTGTCGTATATTCAATAACGTAAAGAAACGTGTATTCCACATGGCATATTGTTTATTCTTTAACGTTGAGAGGGCCACTGATGCAACAGGTAGAAGTTTCTCAAGCTCCTAAATCTGCTTGTCGTCTGAAGTCCCGTTACATGACATATGTGCTTATATACTTTAAGCTAATAGATCAGCTGAAGCAAGAACTTACCGGAAAACGGTGCCTTGCCCGCCTCTCCCAAGCTTGTCTTCTCTGTTAAACGCAATGCTGCCAGTGCCAGCAGCAGAACTGTCACTGCCAGCAGCAGTGCTGTCAGTGCCAGCAGCAGAACTGTCACTGCCAGCAGCAGTGCTGTCAGTGCCAGCAGCAGTGCTGTCTTTGACTGTAGCGTTTCTTTGATTGCGAGCAGCAGTCCTTTTACTGATGGTATTTCCCATTATCTCCGAGATCTGTTGGTCAATGGTGAGACATGTGATAGGTACTCAGTGAAAAAGTAGCTGCTCTCCTACTACATTATGACCACAGAAGGTCACATGTTGACAATAGTGATACTTTTAACACATGCAATGCAAACGATTTTTTTATCCAGAAGTGTTTAAAATGAATTGGTTGTCTCAAGCACATACTTAAGGTACCGAGTAGTCACAATATTGAAACTTGTAAAAATAATGTCATACAATGAATTGTCCCAAATCCAATGTCAGCATGTGCTAAGGTATTCCAGCTGCTTCCAAAGTTAAAACATACGTTTGCGAGAAAAGTTTTACCCTGCCTATCATGGAGGGGGCGTTTCCTGCGGGTTTTCCTGCGGGAGGACAGAATTACGTCAACCTGCGTGAGGGGGCAGATTCTGCCCCCCCCCCCTCCCAGAGATCTCGAGAGCCGCTTGGTCGATTTTGATGGGTTGAACATCATACGATTCGTCGTTACAAAATATTTCTTTTTGGCCCCGAAATTGATTTTTTGGTTTCAAAATGGGGGCCAAGGGGCCAAAAATACAAACTTCTGCTTCTGCTGTTTGTTGATAGGTCATTGTGGGAAAGTGATTCGACCGATGTTCATGCAAAAAAACGTTTTTGTGTTTCCAATGTCATGGTCTTTAAAGTTTAAAAGGAAAAAGTACAAAAATGAAAAACAATATGCGTACTCAGGGATAAAAAAGTTTGTTTTTTCATTACAAAAATCCTGAGTGTTTGACACGTGAGAGCGTCATATAAGAGATGCTGTGCTGTAATATGTTAAATGCGACAAATTTTGGATAGGCGGATTCAAGTAAACAACGTGGGGGCACCATTAGAGTTCTACACGGGGCGGCCATCCGTACGGATAGCCGCACCTTTCGGCTTATGGGGCGGAGTGGACTGAATAATCTCCAGAACGCGGTCAGTGATGCGGCTGTGGCTGTAGTCCACCTGAGTTTTTTTGTATCATACTACCAAAAACAACAGTTCCTTTGATATAACTAAATATGTTGCTGTAGTGGTCTGTCTGACACACACAGTATCAATATTTTACCACATAACAATGTCACAGATAATAATTGTATTTAGTAAATTGCATATTAAGAAGCAATTGCATATTGCGGAGCTACACAAACATCAAACACTTAATTATAGTCCAATTTGCAACGCGCCGTTTAGTTTGGGAAAGTGAATAGTTGGGGAACCGAGGATATTACATGTATATGGGAATTACACTGGTAGGTTGAAGCTTAAGCACTACTCGCATCACATTACTTAATATTTAAGTTTTGTGACATCAAAAAAGTGGGACGAACGTTGGTATGACCAGCATGATCTAACCTTCACTGAAATAAAGATCAAGTCAGCTGACTATCGACATCAACATCGATTGAGAAGGTTACAGGTGAGGAGCACCTCAAGTTCATAGTTGGCTCTTAAATATGATTTAATTCAATTAAAAACATTCAATTTCAAATACTGTCGGCATGCTGTACTCTCACCTAATCACTATCAGGCATTTCTCACCTAACCATGCACCCTGATGCAATTTTCTTCAAATCATATTTCCTTACTGTAAAACAGAAGGTACCGTATAGTATTTCTTAAATAAATCTGGTATGCACAAACACAATTCAAATTTCGCCTTTTCAATGAATGATCTACGTGGAAATGTTGTTGCGAGTTAGGGCACGTTGAGTCAAGTCAAGGCAGTCAAGGCTATAGCGTGGAGTGATACAAGAATAAGGGCGGGCACTAAACGCTGGATAATTCGCAGCAGTTCGCCGCCAGAGACCGCTAGTGAGCCGGTAAATTTTGACGTTGCAAGCATATATATATATAAAAAGTTTATTTATTTACAATTTGTTTCTCAACATATTTTTTAGTTCATTCGTAAATAAATACATGATTAACAAATCGTTTTCAATATAAAAGTACCCTGGCTCAATAGCGGTCGCTGGCAGCCAGCTGCTGCGAACAATACAGCTTCTAATGCCAGCGTATACGGCCTGAATGAGTTCAAGTTTGCGACGATTTAGACGCTTACGCGGCATGAGTGCGTTCGGAGAGGTCATTTTTCCACGCATTGCGCGGAATCTTTCGCGATGGCCGTTCGGAAAGGGGTGCGTCTAGGCTCTTAGCGCCTTGGTGGGGACAAGGTGCTTATTGCGTCTAATTTGGTTCTCTTAGAGGGACAATCTGTTAAAAAAATAATTAGCAACATCTTTGGACCACGCCGGATCCGAATGAAAAAATGACCCAGCATCAGTCACACTATTTCTGAGCATCGGCAGTGTCTGGTAATGACCACACTGCCGATGCTCAGAACGATTCATTATTGATAGCTGTGTAAAGTGTGAACAATTTTAACTCATAATAACTGCTGAGAACCAAAGATAGTTGTAATTAACATATTTTTTATAAATTTTGACGCACATTCAGTGAACCCGGCGATTTTTTCAATAAACTCCTGCTCGAACGACCATGGAGACATTTTGAGAAAACTTTCGCGAAATGTGCGAAAAAACTCGAAAAAATGCGAAAAAACTCTCCGAACACACTCAAGAAGTTTATTTTGCTAATCCCCCTTTACTTGGACTCACTGGCTTGGACATCTACCTAGGCTTCCATATTGCAATCGAAGACGTTTCCGTCGCAGCACGCATGGCCTTGCCCAAGGCTCTATAACATAACGAAGGCGACAAGGCAAAGTTCTTGCCTGTTATTGTTTGTATCGGCACATACATCACATCCAGTTAGGTACTCTAATTTGCGTATACTTTTCCTAGACAAATGGAATGTGCACAGTTTTACTACCTTAATACCTTTGCTGAATCTGCAAGTCACAAAACGAAACCTGGTGATGTGAGAATGATTGACTAACGAAGCCATGCTTGGTGTTGGAATGGTTACCTATCAGGTACCTGACATAGTTTCTGCACTCTGCAACAGTAATGTCATTATCAGTGTCTCAGTCTTGGTTGAGCTTAAAGGGACTGTCCCACCTTCAAAAAATGTGTCAAATGTACGTCGTTTGTGGTGCAAAATATGAAGTGAATGTGTGAACACGATTATGACATTTGTTTCTCACGAACATGTGCTCAATTCATAAAAAATCAGTTTTAATATTTGGGCTGATTTGACGTCATATGAGGAATTTTGGGGAAAAAATAAACCTTCACGCTGTTATAAGTTAGGACTAGTGTTCATGGCTAATTGCATGGCCAAAGGAAAAAACAAGTCAACTGTATCAACATTGGGCAAAGAGAGGACAATACAACATCGGCTCACGGCCAACCATTCAAATACATTTGGGGCTGGACGAATGTATACCAGATTGCAAAATCAAACTCGAAATTTCTCTTGTGATTCGACCTCAGGTGGTTGTTTTAACTTCTATCCATACATAATTTCAATGCCAAGCACGCAAAAATGGCTGTCTCAACTCAAATATTAATGTTAAGGTGGGACAGTCTCTTTAAGCTACGCCTTGTATCCTGTATGTGTATTCATGTTAAACAAGTTGGCAGGTTATGTGATTAACTGAGCGCTGACTAAAATCCCTATTTACATCATATTGACTCCAATGCGCAGTGTCCACTGTCCTCTGACATCAAAGTCAAATTAAAATATTGAAAGTTGGCAATTGACAAATGGAATCATCTATATGAAGAAAAGTCTGTATATTTCACAATTTTATGGAGCAGGGGAACCAGAATCTTCTGAAAGTTGGGGTGTAGGTAGGTATTCTGAAGCCGATTCTTTCCATGCAATGTCATAGGCGTAATGTTAAAATCTGAAAATGTCGATGGGGCAGCTGCCCCCTCCCCCCGGCTCCTGCGTCCTTGCTATGGGGTTGCGGTTCTTGGTTACTTCTAGTTTTTAACTTTTTATGGTACCATTATGGTGTTATCACTTCTGCTTTATTGGTAGTGTCTTGCTAACATTTTTGTGGCACCAGCAGATTAACAGTAGAAGCAGGTATATGCACCCGCATTATTCACGTGATAAACTTTACAGATGATTTTGTACACCATTTTTTACTGAAAATTAGCACAGTATAAGTTTGGAAAAATGGCGCGGTTGGCTGATGGCTGACTGCTTATATTTTACCTTGGCTGCGGCTAGCTGCGGCTGTGGTGCTCTGGTTGCGAAGTGGCTTGGCCGAGGAAAAGTACAGCCGTGTAGAACTCTATGCACCATGTGCGGAAAGTCTTTTATCATCTTGCTTTTTTGAAATTGGGCCTAAATTGTCGTAGAATATCGCCTCCCATTTTATGTACCTTAGTGCGCGTCTGCCTAAAAATATGTACAATCAAATTTTGTATGATGTAAAAGGCAGTAACCTAGTTTCTGACGTTTTTATTTCACCGCAAACTACGAAGGAAGTATGCGCCGCACAACCAACTTCGTAACGATCTCCCAAAAACATGACCCTAAAGCCGCCTCTACAGTGTCATTTTTTTGACAGAACACGCGTCATTCATATTTAGGAAAATTCCGAAAATTTCAAGACGGTAGACGTAACGTTTCAGAAGTGGTGGGCGAAAAACTACTGGGGGGCGGGCAGAATCTGCCTTCGCAGGAAATAAGGTTAACACCCCCTGACGAATTTTCTTATCAATTAAACAGTTTGCGCTATCAAAGTGAAACTTATGGAAAGCTTCTTTTACAATAAATTGACGTCTTTAATGCAAAATGATGCAACTTAACCCGCCATTGGCTGGGGGAGGCGAAAAACGCCCCCCCCCCCTCAGGGATTTTTACAATAGCTCACAAACGAACAGCGCTATCAACGCCAAACTTAGAATACCTTATCCTTCATCAATTTGGCGTCTTCAATGCAATTTTTTTTTAAATGTTGGAGTTTGAACGAATTTAGTGACGTAAGTGCACACCACTTTGGCGTAAATATCAGCTTAAGCTCTAACAGGCTGTAAATAGACCATTCCGTTAATCAAAATGCGAATCCAAAAACGTTAAAAGATAGCAAATTGCAAGGGGTAGAAAATGGCTATGTTTGGATTTGTTTTATCCCCCATTTTGGATTTAATGACCCACAAAATCAATCAGTTTTTTGGAAAAAATGCCCACATTTTTTTTTCTTAAAAAAATCCAGGAATATATGTCAAAAGAAACCACATATTTACATTACCCAAACCGAATTTCAAAGCCATATCTCTATTTTTGAAATCACTGGATTGCTTCTCCAAGTATGATTACCTCAAGACGTCACTTTTTGAAAGTAACGTTTTGGGGGCTTTTATTGACCAGATACATATAAAAATCAAATGGTACCACTGTGTTGCTGAGACAAAACTGGATTATATCAATTTATGTTTTAATTTACATTCATATATATTTTCAAATTTGACCTATTATGACCTTATCCTTGACCTTATATCGGGTCAGATCTGAAAATGGCTGCTATAATCAAGTTATGTGTGTAAAATAAACCATAATACACGTGTCGCATGATCTCTTACAATTAGTGACCTGATTTGACCCGACCTTGACCTTGACCTTTGCTGACATTTTCATTTTTGCTGATACGAGAGATGCACTATACATTGAAGAGCACTTTGTGCGATTTTCGTCTCAATATACGGCTTTGGATGGGAAGTATGGCTTAAAAAACTAAAATAACTACCATTTCACCTTTGACCTGACTGTGACCTGACATATGACCTTATTTATACAATTTCGAGTACGCTTAAGAGTGATCTCGTTGAGAGATTTCCATTGCCGTCTTGTGCGTCTCGCTGCGATTATTGGTTTTGGAGATTACGAGCAGATACTATCATGGGTGCCCAAACCCCAAGCCCAGGGGTCAAAAATAACGCCAACTCGACAACGTCGTTGGTAGCAAATCATCGTTGCTCCAAACGATGATGTGTAGCAAAACTGGCCAATGACAAGACATACAAATTGCACTATCATTGCTGTGGTATTTGCTTAAACGAATTTATTATTATTATTATTATTTTTAAAGATCCTGTACATTTATTGGACTGTTTTGTATCTTTACGGCTAGTTGATCTTTGTTTTCTGGATATTTTTTTAAATGCATTAGGTTGCTAGCGAAAAATAAGGAAAATATCACCAAAAGTGGGTAAATATCACAAGGTTTTCGCAATTTCTAGATACTTTAAACGTACCTAGAGACTTCAAACGTCTAAACGTACACCTACTCCTATGCCGAGATAGAGGATGTTATGTGGTATCAAAAAACGTCAACACGAATCGACAGAGAGCGAGTTACAGGGTTGTATATTTGTGTATCACGCATAATACGAATAAAGGACATCAAATTGTATTTCAAAAATATTCCAATATATTTTAATTAAATTTTTTCAAGTTATTCTCAGGCCACATTACAAAAATGAATTTTAACGCAATGAACGTTAAGACTTTCGTATAGTCCTCTCTTAGGGTTACCATCCAATACAAGTTTCAGTGTTTCGAATTGTGACAAAGTACGGTTCTTGACATTTTGGTCTCGCGCTGGTTGGTGGAGTGTCTGTGTTGCGATAAGATTGATTTTTGGTGCTTTAATTATCCGTGCTGTTTATCATGAGTAAGGTAAAGAAGCCTAAGTTAACCAACTCTATAATATATATTTGTTGCGGATATCGCACCAAGGACGGAGCTGAGTGTAGTTTTTCATGCCTGAATTATCATCGTCCTCGGCTGCTGAAAAAAAACCCCACACTAAGAAACACCTCCTGCGGAATCAGATGTCTCCTACGTGGGTCTTGGTCTGCATGGTAAGTACTAAGTGTTCAGTTATTTGTATTGTCTGTGATTGAGAGAAATCGATCCGACATGCTAACATGTAGAGTAGCATGTCAGTTTGGATTTATGCCAACAAACTGAAACCACCTTTGTCATGTCAAACATGATGTGCGTCGTAAGATGTAGTGCATTTTTTATTCAATATTGACCTTTAATGTGTTGACCAATATTGGGAGGAAGGGCGGTCGGGCAGTCGGGCGGTGTTGCGCTAGGAAACAGGGGAGTGACCCCGAAGCCGCTCCTTAGTATTATTCGTATTTTCCGGAATAGCGGAGCGTGACTGTGAAAAACTGTGCTGACGTGGAGACGATAACATTTGGGACACCACTTGCGCGTCTTTCGCGGACTCGGTCGAGAATGAGGAATTAGCCTAAAATAATCGCTCATGACACTTTAAATAGATTTTACCTGACAGACCTTTCATCTCGCCATTGACTGTCCTTGCCGTGCCTGTGATGTTATTTTATGAAAGAAGGCCACCCTCGAGTCATCGACATAACTCAACAAATGAACGATGTTTTAACGTATTCCGTCTGCTCTTTGATCCTGACTTTCTGGAGGCCGTCCTTTGGCAAGAAGATTCAGCCAAAATACTCAAATACTATATTTCTTAGCCGAACCGACATGCGCATGCTTACAGACATAAATTTGCCGACACCCGTTTCCCTGTCACCTCCCCTTGTTGCGGCTCACCCCCTGCCCCGTCGAAACCGTCGAACCCAAGCCGGTCCGCCGGCTCGCCGCGTCCCTTGCGTCGGCAGCCGCCGGCCAACGACCTTGGGCGTCGGAGGCGACGAAGCAAGGCCGGCCCGCCCAGCCATCCGTCGGCGTGAAGGCGACTGGCGGTGGTAAGATGCAGGGTGGCAAGGACGGTGAAATGGTAGAATAAGACAACTAGACCGGAGATAATGGAAGGCAATCAATATGACACATAATTCGACGTTACATAAAAAGTTTACTTTTCCATTCAGCCCCAGCGTCTGTTTTTGCACAGTGTTCGGACAACAATTACCCACATTGTGGAAATTCTTGACTTCTGAGTCATTTCAGGGTCAAGGCTCACCAGGCCAGGTCACGTGAGCCCACCTTTAAGAAGTGTGCGTCGTACCAGGAGCCACAATTTTTGACCAATCATTTTTTTACTTCACTAGATCTCATAAGGTCATATATACCCAGAGGTGTCGATTTACATACATTTGGGGAGGCCCTTCGGCCCCCCAATCACCGGTGTCGATTTTTATACTTTGCGGGGCCAGGCCCAATAATTTCACATTTAACATAAGGCCTATGCGTTGCATGGTAAGAATGGAGTCAGAATCGATAAATTTAGCATTGGGCCCCCCAAATCATTTTCAGAAATTGACACCCTTGCCCCCAATATTGAGTTGGGCCTCCTCAATGGTACTCTCGAACCCCCCAATGCTTACCCTTGGTCCCTTGGCCCCCAATGTTTTTGGCCGCTGACGGATCCAAGAGGGAGCAAAACGGCCAAGCCTCCCACGCAGCTTGAAATCGGCAAACGAATTTACACGTTTCCTACTTCAAAAGTAAATCTAAGCAGCCTTAACTATGCAATAGCTCTTTTAAATCGCCTCTTCATGTTTGAGAAGGTGAAATGCGGTGATCTAATATACAATGCGCGAGATCTTGGATCAAATGCTTCCCAAACCAATTTTGTTTTGCCTTTCTGGACCTGCCCTTGTCTTCTGCCTTATATTAGGTACCTGAAACCTGCAGGTTTCATTCGCAGTGATTCATGGCAAAACCAATTTTCTGATAATTTGATTAGCTCTACCAACCGTAGACTACCTAGTACCACCTTCGTCACGTCGCACGAATAAATCGTGGAGGATATTATCGGCGAAGCCATGCTTCTCTCCTATGTAAAGTCTCCAGTTGTTTTCTTTCTCTTTGCGTTCTGGAGGCATTTTGATTTGGAAGACGCATTTTATCGCCGATTTTAGTTTGTACTACAATATGTAGTCTCAGTGCTGCGTGATGCACATGAAATTTTCTCACGTACCCATAAACATGTGACATGACTGGTCCTGATCACGGGAGTTTTTCGTCAGTAGAGTGGCGGGGTTTGAAACGGACATTACAAATCCTGGATGAAGATGATATCATTAGACACTGTATTGCGTGTCGTAGCTATGTATGTATGTATGTATGTATGTATGTATTAGACTGTGTCGTCAGACAAGAATGCATGGGAACATACCAAATTACATGGCGCTGATGTCGTAAAAGTTTGATTGGGCAAATAACCAAGTCAATCAAAAAAAAGTTATTTGGAAGGCACGGAGGCATCCTCCTGAGCCCACCTCCAGACAGGTGCGCCTAACCGGTTTCCCGAGGGACAATGGATTACTAGACATTTGGTGCTGATGCTCAGAAACTATTGAGACGATCTGTGTCATTTTCCACTATTCGTACCGGGCGTGGTCCAAAATAGTGTCTTCTTGAGTTTCATCCATTTTGGTCTAATTTCAGTGAACCAAATTAAACCAAAACGGCTTTTGGCGGTTTTGTTCTTTTTGGTCCACTTATAGAGCGCCAATCTGTACAAAATCTTTAACAGCACTTTTTTGAATCACGCCGGATCGAATGGTAAAGAAATTACTAAGATCGGTCTCATAGTTTCTGAGCATCAGCAGTGTCTCGCCATTGTCCCGGGAACCGGTTAGTTGCACCGCTCCAGACC
>VOPJ01003741.1:0-47333 GCA_014673585.1 Semibalanus balanoides
ATACCGAGAAAGGTCACGGCTCCGTTCCCCTAACTCCGTACTCGGCGGGACAGCAAGTAAGCCTCTGGGCCAGGGCGGCTGCTGAAAACAATAGAGCGAGCCGAGCGGGCTGTCCCAGCTGCAGGCCTGCGAAGTGCGGAGCCAACACTCCAGACTGTGTGCCGCGCCGGCCAGCAGTGCTGACAGTGCCAGCAGTGCTCTAGGTGATGTTGGATAATGTGAGACGTGTCTCGACGAGACAAATACATTGGTACAGTTTTCTCGTCTCTATCTTCATTCTGTTGAGAGTTATTGACAAACAAGACGTGTTGGTGGTCACGAAATTGACCCTGACCTTACGTCACCGATATAAAAAATCTGAGATAAACAAATTTTAGGACAGGTATCTATGACCTTATGCCATCCTGCAGGTTTGAAACCGACCGTTTTTAAAACTGTGTTTGCATACCGCCAAATACTTTTTGGAGGTCAGGTCATCACGTGACCAGTGATGACTCTCTGGTCAGGTGACCTGACCTAGAATGAACCGAGGCCAAGAATTCTACATAATGTCGTTATTTCATTTTGCAACAGGTATGCAAAAATGGTGGTGCTGCGCGCTGCCGTTCTTTCGCTATCGTCGAAAAACCAGAGGGGTGGACGGATTTCGCCCCCCCCCCCTCCAGGGCGCGTGAGTGACCCCACCTCGACAAAAATTGCGGTCGTGCCATGACCACAGTTTCTGAGAGATCGATATGAAGCTTTCAGAATTGCATGTAACCATCAGTATGTACAAAACTTTTATCTATGAATTGTAACATCGGTGACCTGAGGTCGGGTCAGTTTAGTGACCTTATTATAAGTCAATGCAGAAATATTCCAATTTCGAGGATATGCATGATATCAGTCCAAACTCTTATGTATAGTGTTATCATAGCATATTATTGACGGTTCAAATGTAGGTGTGGTTCAGTGATCCGTACAGGGTCATCTCAGGTCATCCGAGGTAATTACCACTCTTTTGTCAATAACTCTCGATATAATGAAGATATAAAAGTGAAAATGGCACCAATTTGTTTGTCTCGTCAAGAAACGTCTCCCAATTTGCAGCTTGACCTACTTGGGTCACCTTGAGCTGAGGTCAAATTCGTAAGTTGACCTTTACAGGTCACCATATAAATGTTTCGAAGCGGGTTGACGATAGAAATACGTTGATGTAAAAATCGTCACCCTGACTTTAATAGTTAAACAGTTGTTAACGTTCATATTGACATATATATAAACAGTCAACTCCTCATATTAATTTATTGATGACCAATTGATGACCTTTTGAATGACCAACTGATGAAGTAATTCTACGAAACGCGTCTTGGTCATCATCAATAAATTAATATGAGGAGTTGACAGTTAAACAGTTATTAGAGTGAAAACCTACTCGTATTTTCATAGAAAACAGGCATTTTGTATTTGATGACCCCTGGTGACCTTAATTTATATCTAAGCCCAAAATGACTTGAGTCATGTTGAACTTTTTTCGACGAGCTTTCGATGGTTTTTCGCTACGTCCGATAGGAGCCGAGATTAAGGGAGGGGGGTGTTCAATAGGGTGGGACGAAAACAAACTTTCACATCTACCGGGTATGAGCATTTGCTCTGTAGTCTGCGGCTCTGTGCATCACCAAAATCACAATTAATTTTGTTTTGTTTGATGTTTTCAGCTTGCGCGTTTGCATTATTTGAAAGCAAACACACCAGCGCCCGGCGTTGCAGTCTCCATTGGCCGCGCGGCGTTAGCCGCCGAAGCTAACACTAGGTAGCGGCTGCCCATGAGATCGAAAGACTGTACAATTGGTTCCAAAATAAGCGTCCATATATCAGTTCAATGGGATTCCCGCTGTGATTTGTGAGACGGATCGGACAGCACGACTCCTCACATGTTGCGGACATGTCTTTCGGCAAGGAAGTTCATTGCTATGGTGATAAGAAATAACAACACCGAGTTGTAGTAGGTATTTCAGCGTTTGATTGAACCATTTGATACTGATATGGGGCAGTTCCTAGGTTTTAAATTTTGCCTGTGCAATTATAAATCCATAACTGAAGTCTGAAACCATTCACCGGTTACTGCACCAGGAACGGTTACGTCTCAGAATTTGGAGGGTGCTGGATGGCAAAGGAACTTACGTCTTAAAGGGAGTGTGCCTACTCACATTGGTCATGTGGAGTTGTTGACACTATTCTCAAGTCTATAGAACATATTTTTCTGAATTTAGACATGTACTTCATTTCCCCAGATTCATTATAGTTGGAGAGATATTTCAAATTCGCCAAGATCATTCCGGCAGAACAAAATTATAAATATTCGCCAGAGAGCTTTGACCCGACTGACAGTGTATTGAAAACCTTCCACGGGATGGGTATTCTGGCTTCATCTCAACAAGATTCAACAAAAACAGACAAAACCAGTACAATAACACACCAATAATTCGAGTAACTGCATACAACAGTATGTGCCAATACAGGAAACGATCAGTGAGCACACATAACACAGTGAGCAGCTCAACAAGTCGTAAGATGGGCAGACTTATAAGTTCTAGTGTGGTGACCGCTGATATTCAGGGGGCAGCCGTCTCAGGCAGCTGCGGCTCGGTAAGGAGAAAACGCTCCCTGCGTGGCCGGATAGACGGCATTTGGCGGCAGTTGCAGGATTCCGTCTGGTCGACTGCGCGAGTTCTCGATCGACACAGCGGTGCGGGGGATGAAGGCGCGCGGAATTGACAGGCGCGCCTCCTGCTTCAGCGCCTTAAATACCTTCATGAGTCACGGCGAGCCACCTATGGTCTCGTCTCTTGGGCCATCCAGGGAATCTAAGCCGGAGAATGTGGAGATGTTTTTGCTCCAGTAGTTACTCGGGCGGCGAAATTAATTCTTTTTAATTTTTATAGTTGAACCCTTGCCGCTCCACCCCAACACGCAGAGACAGTATGGATGGTCATGGGAAAAGACCATACGCCTGTACGATTACTGTTTGAGGACTTCGCTGGAAAAGAATGTGCGAATATTGTGTAGAGTGAGATGAGGACTTCCGTTGCATTTCGGAGACCACGCTGGGACATGTGCTCCCCATGATCCAAGACAGGGTTCTAGATACGCACTACGGATTTTTAATTTTTGGGAAGGTTTTACATGATCGCTGTCCATCAACTTTAAAGTGGAAGCCCGTTGCTTTTTTTCAAATTATGCTTGGAGCCCGACAAGGAAGAAAGTCCGTTTCTTTCATTATTTGAAAGAGAGTTTGGTGCCGAACCATGCTTGAAGTTCCGAACGAGTGAGTTCTCAGTCCTGTTTTTCAGGGCATTCTAACCCCGGTTTGTGTTTAGGGGGTGCGCCATCCGACGTGGACGGTGGTCCATCGCGTAAGATGATTAGGCGACCATGGTCCAAGGTGTCCAACATGTGTTTGTGTAATATAGATGAAGAGAATAGCCCCAATGATCGAGCCTGGGGCACGCGATACGACATCGTTTTTGTAAAAATCAGCTGCCCGCCCTTCACCAACCATGGGCACGGCCACTGAGAGGTAGTCGTCGAACCGCGTGTTTATGGCCAATAGCCAGGCCATCTACTGAGGAGAACTCGTAGTCCATACGCTGTCAAACGCCTTATAAAGATCATATGTCGTTACCGAGATATAAAGACTTCTGTCGATGTTAATGAGTAAGGCGCCGAACAGCGCCGGAAGCAATCGGCATCCTCAAGTGGAAGTGTGCCTGCCTATTAACGCGTAACTTGGATGGGCCTCAGTAGGTTGGCCGAGTTCAAAATAGGCTGTTCAGCATGACTGCTAGCACCTTCTCTAAATATTTTCGAAAGTGCGCTAAGTAGTGAGATTGGCCTATTTCGCTACAGAAGCATTGCTCTTAAATTACAACGCTAGCATATATTGTTAGCTCTGGCCAATAGAAAACAACATGTGAACACTGATAGCAGCTGCCGAACAGAGCCTCGATAACTATAAACAAACCCATACATTGTTCGTATGGGTTTGTTTGTTGTCTTCGGTGCGCCATTGTGGGCAACATTTTCATAACTCTGTTAATAGTGGCGATCGCTTATTAATTTTGAAACAAAACAAATGCAAAACAGAATATAAGTAAGAATTCAACTAAAGGGGCTCCAGACGTGAATTGTATCGTAGCCAATGATCAAACCAATAGCTTCTTACCGTAAGAAAAATATATTTGACATTTCAAACGAGAAGGCACACTCCCTTTAAGCTGTAATAGCTTGTTGCGCAAGCCGTCAACCTACCAGTGCAGTCGATCGCGCAATCCCTAGGGGCCGGCAGAATTAGGAGGCCAAAGTTGTACGTGCCCTGGACATACCTGGACACGGTCTCATCCTCTGACGTGACTGAACTGGGACGCGACCAGTTCAGTCACGTCAGAGGATGCCACCGACTGGCGGCTGCATGTCATCCCAGCAGCCAGTGCGGTAAAAAGCGAGCGCCCAACTCAGAAGCGACTCGAACCCGGGCTGACACTCCCGGGAGTATGTGTTTTCCAATCACTTCATGGCTCATGATTTCAGTGACAATATACCCTTCCATCGTTCATATATTATGCCGATCTGCATCATAAATGCAGTCCGCTTGAGCCGGTTTGGCTTGTTCCAGTGAATACTTCTCGTGCTCTAGTTTCCCACTTCTGTGACGGGTACATTATAGCCGCCACGCGCGCGGAGCAGCACTGTTTAAAGGCAATGTTCACATGCACATAAGATTGAGTTGAGATGGCCAAGTTTTGTTGGAATTCCATTCGAAATTAAAGTATTGGTAGAGTTGAAACACCCATCAGAGGTTCTAATCAAAGTAAATTTGAGTTTTGTTTTTGACATCGCAAAAAATAAGGCCCTAGTGTATTAGGGTAACCTCTTAAAGCCGATGTCGTCAATCCCTTTTTATCAAATGTTGATGAAAGTAAGACTTGTTTTACATTTGGCTATACATTAGCCATAACACTAGTCATACATATTGCAAGCGTGGTAAGTTTTTTATATTTCCAAAATTCCTTCCATATGACGTCATCAGCCCAAATGCTAAAACTTAGTTTTTCAAATGAAATTGGAGCCACTGTTTGTGAGAAACAATTGTCAGAAAAATCGTGTTCGCAGCAATTACTTCATATTTTGCACACACAACCGGCGTACATTTGGACAACTTTCAGAGAAGTGAAACATTACCCTTTAATGGGCATTCACTGATCGTCTGCCAATAATTGTCAACGAAAGGAGAATGGCACGGCTTTCTGGACAAAAAAAATGCGTCGGCGAGACAAAAGTGGGGAAACTAGAGGCAGACGGAGTCATTGTAGTCATTTGGATTCATTCACAGTCCATTTGAGCGTTTGCACTCCCGGAAACAAACGCTCAGTTTTCAGCCCTCGCCCTACGGACCGTATCGGGACGTAATAGGCGAGGGTTAAAACAGTTATCGCAAATGGTCCATCGTGAAAACGAGCTACTACTAACTTAAAACGTTTCAAATATTTCAAAAATGTTTTTAAAACATTTCGCGCAAAATAATCCTCGTCGAAAAGGTGTTATTTATCAATTTCAAATACTTTTCATGGATTTCCAGCCATGAAAACACAGTATAATAAGCCCGTATGGCGGATGGGCTCGATCTCGACACAAAACGAGTCAACAATCATCGTGACATCGAGGATTTATCAGAACGCACGTATGTACGGATCGTTTTTATATCTTAACTGTGTAGTGTGTACCATTTTTCTTAAAATAGGTGGGGTTCAGAAATGTAATGGGACATCAGGCACCAGCATGCCCCGCCTCCCCCATCCTCCTGGATTCAAGGGGTCACGGTGCCCACTGGCTCCCCTCACCCCACAGTGTCGCATACCGGCACGGTGGTATCCCTGCTCCCTTATACATTGGCACCGCCGTGGCCCTGGTACGCTGGCGTGGTCGTGGCACTGGTACACCGGCGCGGTGGTGCCCCTGGTACACTGGTGTGGTGGTACCCGTGGTACACCGGCGCGGTGGTGCCCTTGATACACCGGCGCGGTGGTGCTCATGGTTCAAAGAACACTGAATGACTTGCGTCGCGTAGCGGCGCGGATTTTTTGCTTTGCGTTAAAGGGAATATAGCACCTTTAACATTAGTTTTTAACTGAGATAGCCAGATTGTCGGGTGTGCTGAGAAACCCCCTAAATCCGAAATTTTTCCCTCCAAAGCGACCTAGTTGCTGAGTTTCAACGCAAAAACCGTTGGTCATATGTGGTTCATATTTCAACGTCACAAATCCCGTGACGTTTCGCATACGTCATCAGTAGTTTACTCCACTGTGATTGCCCACCGCACTCGCTTTTTTGAACCGTCCGCCCAGTATTTCAGTTACCTTGCGTCCGCCCCGACCGCCACCGACGGTCGGTCAGGCGCTCGCACACTAGTGGTTCACGTATGCGTGCCCCCACGTCCCTACCCGGCGCGAGCGAGCGCCGTCGACCCAGCCAGTCGCGTTTCACGCCTACCGGATGCACCCATCGTGCGGTGCCGGCCAGCAAAGCTGTCACACTGGGCGGGCGCAAAGTTTGCCGTTCGATGCCTCCTTGTGACGAACACAACTCGCTTTGGTGAACGCAATATTGGGTGTGACGTCACATGTAAACATATTACTATTTTCCAATTACACAAATTCCTGACTTTTTCGCAAAAATGAATTGCCAGGACCCGTAATCCAGGGCATTCTCTCATCATTCTACATACTTTTCACAAGGTGCTATATCCCTTTGAAGGGGCTCTACCGCGCCGGGGCACTAGGGGCCGCTTCGCGGCAAAAATCGTGCCGCTTTGCAGCACGTTTTTATTTTTATTTTTGCTTTTGCTTTAGTTGGGTGGTGCCCCTGATGCCCCGGCGCGATGGTGCCCCTTTACGGCCCAAGAGAGGGGGTCATGACCCCCGTGACCTCTCTGGATCCGTCACTGTCCACTGGTCCGCATATGTCTTAAATCAAGGATTTTAAATATGTGCAAACCCGTGGTACTACCAAATGTGGCTACCATAAATATAATATTTGTGCTTAGTGAATTTATTTAGCGATTTGTTTAAAGAATCACTTTGCAAGGCTGCATTATGAAGTTCATCTGGTGCTTCGACCAATTAAAATTAATTTAAGCAGAATTGTATATGCAAGACGAACATCATCATCATCATCATCATCATCATCATCATCATCATCATCATGTTTATTAAACATAAATGAAGAGACATGTGAAAATAAAGCAGAAGGGTACAAAAGCAAAAGCTTAACCCGCGCCCACTGGGGGGTGTTTGAACACCCCCTTATGTTTTTATCAAGATAACCGAAAAGGCGGCGTGTAGCGCGCCAAATTTGGCAACACTGCTTATTCACTGATTTATTTCCGGACATTTTGCGAAAATTCAAGTTTCGTGTCAGTCAGTCAGGTTACCCAGGTCAGGTCAAGTGACCCTACCTAAAAAAAACGTTTGCGTCGTGCCATGACTACAGTTTCTAAGGGGTATCGATATAAAACTTTCGGCTTACATTAAGCCATCAGTATCTACAAAATGTTTAATCTCAGATTTTTTGGTATCGGTGACCTTAGTTCGGGTCAATTTTGGCGATCTTTCCATTATAAGTCATGGAGAATAATGCAAATGCTTTCTTTGTCGACGATATCATCCATTTCCTTCCGGATGATGTTTATCAATGATATTATGTATGATAGCAAGTGCAGGTTTTGCTCAAGGAACATTACGGGGTCATCTGATGGTCACCGAGGTTCACCAAACACCTTTTCGTCAATAACTCTGGCCATAAAGAAGATAGAGAGCTGCAACTTGCACCATGGTGTTTGTCTTGTCAAAGACACATCTACTGATATGCAACATGGCCTACTTGGGTCACCACTTGACCTTGACCTAAAGTCATTTTTTTAAGTTGACCTAACATGGTAAAATTTAACCAATTTCGAAGCGCCTTGACGATAAAAACACGATGGCGTAAACAGTGTTGCGTTATCTTTTTTAGGTAAGAAGTAATTTGCGATTTTTTTAAAAACAAAATTAGCATTTTTACTTTAATGAACTCTAACCTCTAGAGCCTAAACTATTGACCCTGAGGTCAATTTTGACGACATAGTTACGATTGCAAATTTAAATGGCTAGCGATTGTGTTTTTGGGTCGTTTGTTTCTAGATAGCATAGTTTCCAANTTTGTAGGTGAGGTCATGACGTGACCTCGTCTGGTGACCTGACCTGAGATGACCCGAGACCAAGAAATTGACATAATGTGGGTAGTGTATTTTCAAACAGGTATGAAAAAACGGCGGCGCTGCGCGCCGCCCTTTTTCCGCTATCGTCGAAAAACAGGAGAAGTGTGCGGACTTAGCCACCCCCCTCCAGGGCGCGTGTTAAGGTCGTGTTTGGCGAAACTGGTGTCCCATAGAAGCGATCCTGGAAACATGTGCAGTTCCCGAGTAATTGTTGTTCAGGGGCATGTGCAAAGGTGTTTCTAAGTGACAGTTGTGGCATCTGCAGAGATTACTATCTCGGTTGACCTTTTTAGAGGACGATCGAGGTCACTGACCTCCGATGACCTCAGATGTCTTTTTTCGTCTTTTGTCCGTTTCTACTGCAGTTTGTGATGCTGATTTATATTCTGGGATCCAGTTTACATGGTTGTATGTTCCACTAGTGTTATGCACTTCCAAAAGTCAACAGAGGTTACTGACCTCAGATGATCTGACATGACCTTTCTTGAATTTGGCAGTTTTTATGTCGTTTTGTGATGCTGATTTTAAAATTTGGTGTCCATTTAGCATTCTAAGATGATTGTTAGCGATTTTAACTCTATCTGGAGCTATGTCCTAAATCTGGAAAATTTGACCTTTGATGACCTCTGGTGACTCTAATATGACCTGATAAAAAAATTCAACAAAATAGTTTACAAATCCCTTTGACGAGCTCCTTCGAACGATATTTTGGTTTATGTCTAGTCCCATAGGAGCCAGTTATGAAGGGAGGGGTGTCGAAACACCCCCCCCCCCCGGCCCGAGGAAGGTGGCGCCGAGCACCGGCCCGGCGCGGGTTAACAGCCTTTACCTTTGGGCATGTCATCAACCACCGTTCTACCCGCGGCGGTGGCCTGCCAGCGGCCTTCGGGCGCCGGGCCATTGAACTCAATAAAAACGGCCAGACAGACCGGGCCGACCGGGCCTAGAGATTCCAGCTGTTTGTTCAGAGACCATGACATTGTGGTCGCGGATCAGCAAAGCTTCGAGGATGAGAAGACGGGCTGCGCATGGATGTGATTTGATGATGGAGGTGTTGTCAGCAGACATGTGCTCGGATCCCAAAAACGGATATCAGGATCTGATCTGTGTGATCTGGATCCCGGATCCACTGGGATCATAGATTCACCTACACAAATTATTGATGGATCAACTGGGATCATAGATCCGTCTATAATATTTGCCGACGGATCAGCCTGGAGCCGAAATCGCAGACACCATTTTGCATTGGGATCCACTGGAATCCCAGATCGCCATTATACTACGTATTTTTGAACAATTTAAAGAATTTATAGCACCTTTAACATTAATTTTTTTAATTGAGATAGCCAGATTGTCGGTGTGCTGAGAAACCCCAATCCGAAATTTTCCCTCCAAGGACCTAGTTTGCTGAGTTTCAACGCAAAAAACCGGGTCATATGTGGTCATATTTCAACGTCACAAAATCCCGTGACGTTTCGCTACTTATCATAGTACTCCACCTGGGATTGCCACCGACTTCGCTTTTGAACCTCCGACCCAGTATTTCAGTTACTTGCGCCCCCCGACCGCACGTACGGTCGGTCAGCGCTCGGCACATATGCGTTCAAGTATGCGTGCCCCCACGTCCCTATCCGCGCTGAGGAAGCGACGCGCACCCAAGCAATCGCGTTTCACCCTACGGTGCACCCTCGGCGTGCCGCACAGCGCTGTCACTGGGCGGCGCAAATTGCCGTTCGATGCCTCCTTGACGCACACAATCCTTTGGTGACGCAAATTGGTGTGACGTCACATGAAAAATAATTTAAATACAAACACATTCTGACTTTTTTCGCAAAAATGAATGCCAGGACCTAATCAAGGCATTCTGCTCCATCATTCACATACTTTCCCAAGGTGCTAATTCCCTTAAAGTAAGTTGTCAGTATTTTCATTCTTGTAGCAACTACTGACGTTATGCTTTATTCGATTTTTCGATAAATACTAAATATGCATAATATGCAAGTCGGATCACTGTCGATCCCGAGATCCTTGGATCATTAGATCATTTTCATGTCTATAATGGGGATCCCTGTGGATCCAAATCCGCTGCAAAATGTAACGAAAACTCCACTGGATCCAAGACCACTGTGTAATTTGTCGAATTTGATCCATTGGATCAAAGATCCAACATTGCGTTTTGTCGATAGATCCTCTGGGATCATAGATCCTACTTTCAGATCCATGCACAAGTCTGGTTGTCAGTCAGCTGCTGTCGGGTCATTTTTTATAATTTGTTAATATATTTGTTGATATCAAAGACATGGATCATCTGCACGCACTAATTGAACACTTATAGGCGAATTCGGCGCTGAGATTCACGTACGAGCTCAATGTACAAAACAAACTACCCTTTTTAGACGTTATGTCACCTCAACGAACAATTTGTATCAACAAACAGGAAAGCAACAGACGCGGGCGATGCCTTAATCAGGTCGCCTTTTTAGGGCCAACGGCCGGATGAGAGATCTGACAGCAGTCGCGGCCGGATTAAATCGATACAATTGACGCAATGACGTCACATTTTGGAAATAGACAGCGTAATTAAATTGCATTTCAAAAAGTTCTTAAAAAGCGAGAATGTTTGCTCGATGTCACTGGGGGATATTATACCTTCTTAACAGATTGCCAGCAGCAAAAATCTATTAAAAAGAATGAAAGACATCTCAATTCATTAGCCGACCAGGCCCCAACATATTTGTTTTCATTCTCACTTTTGCCTGTGGCACAAAAATTTAATCCTCGAAGCATCACGAATCACGCATATTTTTTGTTAAAAACTATTTTGATTTCTAAGGCACCGCGGGCCGGTAATACAATGTAAGTTGCATACCACCCGGCCGGACGGTCAGCCAGGTCGCGGGCCGATCGCCCGCGGCCGGAGTGCCGACCCCTGCCTTAATGCGAACAGGAGTGCCCGTCTAGATACAAGACGAGCCGTTATACGACCTCTTAGGAGGGCGATCGTAACTGCTCTTCTTGGGAACTTTTGCATGGTAGAATTAAGAGTTCTAGTGAATAACGGTTACTCCAATTCAGAGATTGACAGGGAAATTAAGCTTTTCATGGAACGTGCTACAGCCAACGCACCAAGAGCTAGTCAGACAGGTCAAATGATTCATCTTTACTACAAGAACCATATGTCAACTTCTTATAAAGTAGATGAACGAATAATTCGCGACATGATTCAGAACAATGTCACTTGCATCAACACAGCAGATCAATTACGGCTCACAATTTACTACCAAAACCGGAAAACTAGTCAACTCTTGACTCGAAACAGTCCGACTTGTAGCGATAGATTGAAAAACAGGGACGAGCCAGATTTGCCAGGGGGCGGCGATTCAAAAGGCCCTCCCGAGCGTGAAATCCACCCCCCCCCCAAAAAAAAAAAGCGGATATGAAAAAACTCTACGGGTTTCGGCCACTTATTTGTGAATTTGTATTATTATTATGTTTTTGATTTTGAAGAAAAAAACTTTCAACTTTGATGAGATGGATTGGACCAGGCCTCAGACCCTCCAGAGACCCATTAACAGGCACGTAGCCAGGATTTCGTCCGGCGCCTCAAAAGGTATGTAACTATGCACATATCAGGATTTTCGCTCGGGGCACGCCTCGAGAGGGCCATTCCCGAGCGTTGAAAGTAGCCAGATTCGTCGGGTCGGCGCCTCCAAAGGTCTCTACCAAGCACGTAGCCAGAATTCCCCAGGGGGGGGGGCCAAAGAGGCTATTCCCCAGCGTAAAAGGGCCAGAGAACGATACAAGATCTGCTCCCTCGTATCGTGAGGAGCTAATTGGCATGGTCATTGTCATGCCCTTCTAACCCAAAACCCAGTCCCTTCTGTTGTTCAGACCCTCTGACCTACACAGGGGACCATTTAACTTATCAGGCCCTCTGGTCTGCTTTAGGGTCTTCCAGCCTGCTTCAGGCCCTTTCGACCTATAAAAGAACTGCTGCTGTCGTTTTTTGCCCTACGACATGCTCAGGCCCCTCCGACCCGCCAGTCCCTCCGACTGCCCAGTCCCCCTAACATGCCAGGTCCCTCTTGCTGGCTAGCTCATTCGACTGTCAGAGTCCTCTAACCCGCCTCAGGCGCCCCTCTCGACTCTTCATTGGCCCTCCGACTGCCCCAGGCCCTTACACTTGCCCAGGTACCTCTCCTCCCAGGGCCCTCTGTGCTGTCTAGGCTCATCGATTTTCAGGGCCCCCTCTGACCCGCTCAGGGCCCCTCTGAACCCGCTCAGGCCTTCGAACTGCCAAGAGGCCCCTCCGACCTGCCCAGATGCCCCTTCACCTTCCCAAGACCCTCATGTGCTTGGCTAGGGCCCATTTAATCGAATACGAAAAAAAGCTTTTCGTAACGTTAACTACATTGGTCACAACCACATCGTTATCTAGACGGCTGGACAATTGACTTGAGGGAAGGGCACCACATGAATCGCATGGCTCAACATCACAACGCCAAATTGGCCCGAAAAGCAGCTGACTGACAACACCTCCTATCATCAAATCAACATCCATTGCCGCAGCCTCTTACATCCACGAAAGCTTTGCTGATCCTCGACCATAACCTCTCCTGAACAAGCAGCTAAATCCTGCATAAACTCTTAGCCGTAGGGATAAGCCCCGCATCAGCAAAGCTAGTTCGATGTTTTCGACGTCGCTATAAGACAAATGTGCTGAATATGAATATCGTGGCCAGTAATTTCACGGATGACAAATCTTAGGAATTATATTTTCAAAATGTTTGTTTATAGCGCAGTAATGTTGTGCAATTCACTTTTTAAAATGAATTGAGCATGATCGTAAGAATAACAAAACATGTAACTAATAAATTTGATAATTATTTTTTACTTACCAAACTAGCACCAAGAAAGTGATTAGAAAAAATAAGAAACCGCAGCGGAAACTCCCAAAAACTAAATAGTGCTTTGCGTCTTAACAAAACATGCAATAAGAAGATATTCTGTCTAAGCATACAATAATATATAGATATAATATATTTATATATATATATTATATATTAATATATATATATGCAGAATTGCTTTAATGATATTTTCTTAATAGAATTCTTAGAGTCAATAGTATTTTAAACCCGTCCTATAGGACTTTTTTTTTAGAACGTAGCCAGATGTGCCTGGGAGGGCAGCGCCACGAAAAGGCCCTTCCCTAGCGTTGAAAGTAACCGTTGGTCTAGTAAGGGCACTTCTACCCTACACAGCCACCCTTTGAGTTTCCCAGGGGCCCTGCAGCCTGCTCGGGGGCTCTTAACCCGGCATTGACTGGGGGCGTTTACGCCCCCTGTCATTTTTTCGTTTTAACTAAAAATAAAAATCGCTATCGACGTCAAACTTCAGATTCCTTATTCTACATCAATTTCATGTCTTCTGTGCAAAAATGAAGCATTTTCGTCAATTATTTGTTGGATAGAGCGAATTTGGTGACGTTACTACACGTGGTTTTACACATAAATCAGGTAAATTTTAACAGACCATACAAAGGCAACAAATTAAGCTAAATGCAATCCAAAAACTGATTAACATTGATAAAAAATAAGGTCTTCAAAAAGGCAATCTCGGTTTTTCAAATTTTGTGTTTTTTACCCCCAAACTTTCAAAATATATATTTATTTGAACAAAAATTGAGTTTAAAATCACAATTTTCACAGGTATTAAAAAACGGAGGACATTTCAGTTAACTATATGTATGCAAACAACTTACATACCCAATTTCAAATTCATGTCATTATTTTTGACTGAGTGATCCTGTTTACAGTGCTGGTAGTGCAGTGCTGTTTTTAGTGCTGATGACATGATTTACAGTGCATGACGTCATAGTGACATGATTTACATTGTATGACGTCATAGTGACATGATTTACAGTGCATGACGTCATATTTTGCAATTTATTGTTTAGCTTTTATTGACAAGATACAGATAAATAAATGACAGCACTGTACTCCTGTGACAAAAGTGGTCTAGAAACATGCCTTTTGGGGTTACATTTATCAATAAAAATATGCCATTACTTTGACCTTACCTTGACCTTTACTTCATATAAATGAAGTTTGGTGGTCAAATCAGTATCATTATCGCTTTCCATGCGTAAATAATCCATCAAACATGTGTTACATGGGTTTCGTAGATATTTTGTGTATAGTGACATTTTGTGACCTGACCTTGACCTTTGATCTTTGCCAATAATCTCACTTTCGATCATGCGAGATGTGTATTATACGTTTAAGAGCATTTTGGTTTATTATGGTTGCAATCGAAGGCTTTAGATGGAAAGTATGGCTAATATTACGAAGTACATTTTTAATTTTTGACATTTTACCTGTCCGTGACTTGAAATATGTCTTTAATTTGAGATTTTCTAGCGTGCTTTAGATTCGCCTCATTGAGCCCTTTTCAATGCCGTCTTGCGCGTCTCGCTGCGATCATTGGTTCGGAAGATAACCAGGGGGCGTTTAACGCCCCCCCCCCCCCCCCCAGGCAATGGTGTTCAGATCAGACCCCAGTCAATGCCGCTTTTTTTGCAAAGAGGACTGCAAGGTTGAGCAAATGTGCAAAACAAGTGCAAATGCAAACTGCAAGCAACTGCAAGACAAAAACAGACCTTGGCAAGGGACCTGTCGAGGGACTGCGAGAGACTGCAAGGGACTGCGCCGTACCTGTCCAGCTGCATTGTTCATCCTCTAAACGTGGTGTCTTTCATCGCTTTTGTTTAGGCACCTTTCAACGCTTGTGGAAGGGGCCATTTCAACGTTCGGCAAGGGGGTCCTTTGAACGCTCGGCAAGGGGTCCTTTTGAGGCGCCCCCCCCCCTGGACGAAATCTAGGCTACGTGCCTGGCTACCGAGGAACTTCTGTTTAAAATCAAAATAGCCTGTGGTAGCCTCCGGTCTATTTGGCTTTTCGCAGCGCGCCACAACGAACGGTTCTTCAGTCGCGTCCTGTGAGTGGAGGGAGCAGCACCGCTCCCCGCAACTGCCCGGAAATGGTGCGCTGTGCGTCGCTAGTGTCGCTGCTGCGTCGGAACTGTCTGACAATTCTGCTGACTCTGCTGGTTCTCGCCATGGTCATCATGAGCAGGTGGGTAGGCCGATCACTGATAATGTGTGGGTGGATTTTGGCTGACCGTCAGTCATTATAACGTTAACACTACACTCACAAAATCGATACACATGACCCGGGTGTTAACCCGCGTGGCGTATGGGGGGGGGGGTAAATACTAACCCCCCCCTCCCGGATTTTCTCAATAACTTAAAACCTATAAAAGATAACGACTTCCAAAGTTTCAGTACCTTATGCAACATCAATTTGACGTCTCTCTATAAAATTTCATAAAAAGAAATCAGAACTTTGGAAGATAATGACGTTTTGATGACGTCATGTCATGCCATGTTGGATTGAATAACGATACGTGTTTGAAGCATCGTAGAAAATATAGCTTAAATGCAATTTGCAAACGCAAAACTGAAAAAGGAAGGAAATTTCATTGTTTACAAAATGTAAATCTTGGATTTGCAAAATTTTGGGTTTTTGACGCCTTAAAAAAAATCAGAAACTTCAAAAGATATATTTTTTAGAGGTATATTAGTATTAAAAAAGGAATATATATGAGAGAACCAAGTGAAAGAAATACCGAAGCCAAATTTCAAAGTAATATCTTTATTTGTTAGTGAGTGAATGCTCCCCAAGCATAAGTAGCTAATGACGTATTTTTTAATATTTTTTGTTTTTGTTTTTGTNCTACGTCGCCCCAGCTCAGAGTCGCCCCCTCGTGGCGGCGAGTCAGACAGGTGCAGCTGTTCAGGACAGTATAAGTCATAAAGTGAATCGACCGACTGGGACTCGCTTCTGTCGTGGAGACAGTCCTCCCAATCCCGTCACAACGGGCCGAGCTGGCCACCGCCCGTACCCCACACCTCAGTTGAGCCATGCAAGTTTGGTGCATCAACTGGGCATGCTCCACATTCTAGATCTAGTACACACCTCCCATAGCTGAGTAGTTTTGTCCGCGAAAGTTGATTCAGTTTATCAAGGTTATCGCTTTTTCCCATTAGAGCGTGACGCCAAGAAAGTGTGATTTTGAGCTCCGCCTGTGACGTCACTGATACCCGATGACGTCACACTCATCGTCACGGCGTCGGCAGCGAGTCAGTTCTGAGCTGGCATACACTCGTCAAATGGCCTGCTCTGGGCAGAGCTGCCTAGCATGAGGTCACCTCGCTCGCAGGTCACGAGCGGTTATGATGTTTTTCTGCATCTGGCGATTGTCCAATGTCCAGGTCTGGTCTGAAGGGTGATAGAGGACGGTCTGGCATTAAGTAAAGTAATCTTGGGTCTGGCCGGCAGCTGTTTCCACTCAGTGTCAAGGCGGTGTCCAGGAGACCAGGTCGGATCGGTGGCAGTCATTAATCACTAACGGACCGATGCGACAGGGAATCTGCACACTGTCCACTGCTGATTATTTACACAGACACGGGCTGCTCACAGCCCGGCTCGTGAGCTGAGGGAGGTAACACTCATAGAGATCTTATGTAATAAGATCTCTATGGGTAACACCACACGGCTCGTATTTATCTGAAGCTTCCAGGGCCTGATATTCTCACACATCTGCACGGTGTTTTCGATAGCGTGTCCGTTATCACGTAGCCGCGTTACAAAGTTGTGTTTCCTCTCGTCCGTACCCGCCGCCAGGTCACGTCTCCACGGTCTACACGGCTGTCCAGTGTCCAGCGGTCGTCCGTGCCCGCCGCCAGGTCACGACTCCACGGTCTGCACGGCTGTCCAGCGGTCGTCCGTCCGTGTTTCTCCATTGACTTATAATGGGGAGGTCACAAAATTGACCCGACCTCAGGTCACCGATATCAAAAAAAAAATCCGGGGAAAGGAATTAAAAAACCCCCCCACCATTTTTTGTAAAAGGGATGGCATGAATGACTTGATTGCAATCCTAAAAGTTGATATCGATCCGTAGGAAACTGTGGTCATGGCACGACCGCAAACTGTTGGTAGGTGGGTCACTGAACCTGACCTAACCCGATACGAAACTTGAATTTTCGCAAAACCTGTGCGGAAGGATCAATGATAAGTTATGCCCAAATTTGGTGGCGCTACGCGCCGCCGTTTTTTTCGTTATCTTGAAAAAACAGAAGGGGGTTGCTTCAAACAAACACCCCCCCCCCCCAGTGGGGCGCGGGGTTAATTACAGCTCGACGAGGCCAAATATTAGTGCTTTTCAGTTGCGCTCTCTAGCACTTTTTACGTGCAAATTATTATCAAATACTTATTGTATTTTGTGTGATGTGATGTGCTCAAGATGTGCTCATTATTTTTTTCAAATTAAAAAATATAAATAAGATATTTAGAGAAAAAGTATATCTCCAATATGTTTACCATCGAAGGCATATATATATTGAAGTCAATGCTGACATGACAAATATCGTAGTTTTTGGTGGCCACATTATACAAAACGTGTTTTTACTTAAAATCACGTTTTTAAATCTCAAAATTTTGGAATTTGACAAAAATATCACATTTTTTTATTAATACTATTATGACGATTATTTTAATATAAAAGTTTAAATGACTCCTATAATTTATATGGGAGATATCGCCCGCTGAAAACTAAGGGGTTTGAACAAAATCGAATAATGCCTGAGGCTATAACTCGAAAACCATTTGACGGATGGTGCTGCGAATTTCACAGCGTGAATGGACGGCCCAGATAACCCCTAAACGCAGTTAAAGCTAAATCTGAGATGTAGGGTGTCTTGGTCGATCTGTCATGGAATGCCCCAGCTGTAAAGCGCACTCAAATCCATCTAATATCCACCCAAGATGTATTTTTGCCTGCAAACATGAAGCAGGGGGTCCCTGGGCAGGGGCCCCTCATTGAAAATTAAAAATAACGCTGCAAAACCTATTTAGTTCAAAGTATTGATTTAGTTCGGATCTATTTGCGACAGCAAAACAACACATAGCAAAAATAATTAAAAGGCATCCTTTGCACAAATCGAACCTCCGTTGGGCGGGTGATAAATTGACGCGGATTTATTCGGGCTCGCTCGTCCTTCGCCGTTTAAGGCGTCTTACTGGTGATAGGTGCTAGAGTCGGATTTGCGGATAGTTTAAAGCTCGCCTCCAGCCCATCCAGGAGCATGTCTTGTCATTTTAAAGGGACTGTCCCACCTTAACATTATATTTGAGTTGAGATAACCATTTTCCGTGCTAGGCATTGAAATTATGTATAAGTAAAAGTTAAAGTATAAGTAAGTAAAGTATAAGTATAAGTTAAAACAACCACCGAGGTCGAATCACAAAGAAATTTGAGCTTGGTTTTGACATCTGTAACATCCCCAGTCCCCAGTGTATTTGAACGGCGACCCTGAGCCGATGAGTCATCACTCTACTAAATGTTGTGATAGTCGACTTGACTTTACTATGATCTACTATATATATATAGTATATTATATAATATATGCATGTTTTTTGTAAAGACCAAAGCACTATTAGCTTTTTGGAGTTTCCGCTCGGTTCTCTCTATTTTCCTGATCACTTTCTTGGTATTTATATCTTCCTTGGTACGGCTCACAATGTATTACCCAAACCGGAAAACTATTCAACTCTTGATTCGAAACAGTCCGACTTGTAGCGATGATTTGAAACGCACCAATGTAGTTTACCAATTTGCCTGTCCGCACGAAAGATTGTGGCTTTCGTAACGTTAAACTACATTTGGGGGTCACAACCACATGCGTTATCTAAGACGCTGACGATGGCACTTTGAAGGGAAGGGGCACCACAATGATCACATTCCAACATCACAACGCCAAATTGACCCGAAAGCAGCTGACTGACAACACCTCCATCATCAAATCACATCCATGCGCTTATCATCTTATCTTATCATCCACGAAGCTTTGCCGATCCGCGACCATAAACTCTGAACAAGCAGCTGAAATCCTGCATAACTCTAGGCCTGTGGGGATAAGCCTCGCGCATCAGCAAAGGGTAATGTCAAGTATTTCGACGTCGCTATCAGCAAATGTGCTGAATATGAAGTATCGTTAGCTAGTATTCACGAGATGCACAAGTCTTATGATTATATTTTTCAAACGTTGTTATTGAGCGCTGTATGTTTGTGCAATGTCACTTTTGAAAATGAATTGAGCATGATTCGAAACGTAATATAACTCAACATGTAACTAATGAACTTTGGATAATTAATTTTTGACTTACAAACTAGCACCAAGAAAGTGATCAGGAAAATAGAGAGAACCGAGCGGAAACACCAAAAAGCTAATAGTGCTTTGGTCTTTAACAAAACATGCAATAATGAAGATATTCTGCCTAAGTATACAAATATATATATATATATATACATATATATATATATATATAATATAACTACATAACGATAGCCATACTAAGGCCGTACAATGGTTAGCGTAAAGGTTTTATCTATTCCCGAAATTCCTTTATACGACGTCATCGGCCCTAATATTAAAACTTAACTTTTTATTAAATCGAGCACTGTTTGTGAGAAACAAATGTCACCACCACATGCGGCGTACATGTGATAATTTGTGAGGTGGGACAGTCCCTTTAACTGAGTAGTCAGTAGATAGTCGTTAGTTAGTTAGTTAGTTAGTTAGTTAGTTAGTTAGTTAGTTAGTTAGTTAGTCAGTCAGTAGTTTGTCGCAGCAGTCTGTGGAATGAAATCGCACAGGGGCGGATCCAGGGGGGCAATCCGGCCATGCCCCCCCAAAGCGAAAAAAGGTGGGGCCAACATATATTTTTCCCTCCCCAAAGGTTATCAGTAAATACCCACATTATTCAATACGGACTGATTTGGTACTATTTGGTATTAACATGGCAAGTCTGGTACTCGAGGAAAGATAACAATTTATCGTTTAAATAGCTTTGAAGCAGTCAAAATCCAGCTATTCACAATACAAAACTGAAAAATTTCGCGCCGCTTCGCGGCATCACGCAAATTTCGCAATTGCTTACAAAAATTAGGAAAATGGGAAAATGTATTTAATTAATTGTCTGGAAGAGGCTCTCCTTGACGGTAATTCCTGGTCCCAGGGCCACTTCATACAATATTAACCCTCACCTTACCGTTTCCCACCTTCACCGTACGGGAGGGGGGGGAGGCTGACAGGATCCTCTGTTAACTTCCAAACCAAGCATCATAGAGCAACGCGGTAAGAACCAGCATGTTGCCTGTCATGTGAGAAATCTAACGATATGCGATTTTGTAGGTTTCAGTCCATTTGGTGAACTTCCAGATCAAGTGAATGACCTCGACTCGATCACGTCAAGAGGAGCGGTTTTTCTCCGTCAGAAAATCTCAAAATTAGGAGTTGTTAAATGTAAATAAAAGGCATGGCCCTAGACCAGTTTCGTCTCAGAAATACATAAAATTTATTTATTTGTTGGTATCTGGTCAAAATAAGTCCAAAAAAGTGATAAAAAATGACGTCATGAGTTTCTTTCACTTTAGGGAGCCATCACTCTATCAACAAATAGGCATTGCAAGTCATTGCTTTGAAATTTGGTTTGGTTATTGCCCCCATATTTAGTTCTCTTCACTAATCTTTCGGTTTTTCAACATGTTTTTTTTTTTTTTTTTTTTTTAGTTTTTAGGGATAAGAAACAAAAAATGGAAATCCGAGCTGACTTTCCTAATTAAAATGTCATTTTCGATCTTTCTCGCTCTCTGTTTGCAACTTGCTGCAAAACTTTATTTTCTACGATTTTTTCAATATTTTCCGTCATTCCACCAACTATAATCGTCACTAAAACGTCATTATCTCCCAAATGACTGAACCAAATCAGTGAAATTTTTCCAGCATATGTATAATTGTAATCAACTCAGCTACTGAAATTTCAGCAAGATGCGCCGCATGAGTAAAAAGTGATTTCAGCAAAAATAAAATCAGGAAGGCGAGGGTTAATTTTCAAGCTGGCTAAGCTGGTGTTAGGCTAGCTAGCCTGCCGAGGTCCGAAAAAGGCAACGCAAGCAATATGACACGAACATCGGCCCCCTAAAATACCTAAAATATCTAACCTAACCAAATACGTATTATAACATGGAAATCCACCTTAAAAATGCTGCAAATGCTTTAATACACGCAGACAAAACGAATATACATTTTTTCGTGATTTAAGCCGACCCCCTCAAGAATTATCGGTGACGCCCCTGCGAGTTGGTATGAAATAAACGTGATTACTACTTTCGTGTGTATATGCTACGAAAAATGGTGTTCTTTGTGTTTCATTTTTTTAACTTAAAAAAATATCAATTTTTTATCTCGAATGCCAAATAAGGTGAGAATCCCAAATCCGTGGAGGAAAAAAAATGGGATACCTTTTTGTAAAAAAAAATCCCCCCCCCCAACCGAGCGGCTGGATCCGCCCCTGAAATCGCATAGCTTCACCTCCAACTTATTGCTAAATTTGTTTGCAACTGTCGACTTATTTCATTTTGAAGCATATGGCGTTACCGACATTTCAGCCTACCGAAAAGTATTGGCATAACAATTCGCACCGAGTGCGCGTTTTGCATAGAATCAGAACGAAACGATCGCCAGTGAAGTGGCGCCGCCGCGCCGCGCTGGCTAGGCCACCATCCCACCCTGATCCCACCAACCCAGCGTCCTAGATTTAGACTGTGCCGCAATGTAGCGAGACACAGCGGCGCAGTCTAAGCGACAGGTAACGACAGCCGATTCCAACTCACCCAGACCGTGGCTCGAACTGGGAAGGAATTGATTGATAGGCAATATAGGGAATTGTTAACCTTTAACATGGGGTTTTGAACTGAGACAGCAGATTTGCAGAGTAGATATAAAAATGAGTTGCGGTGAATAGGGGCGGATGACCATGGGCTCTAATGTGGAACTCACCGCGGGGGCAGCGGGATCAGCTTGCCCCCGCTGTGGAAAAGCAGCGGGGGCAAAACTATGTTTTTGCCCCCGCTGGAATTTGGTTACTGGTGAACACAAACTGCCAAGTGTCTAGTAATGGCTATAAAAATAAGACTCGTCAAGTGTTTGCTACTTATTGTACTTATTTAACGTCCAATGACACGGAAAATGTCAATTTATCGCTTGCGTATAATCAGTCATGATCACTAAATTCACGTTGACACGTCCGGTATCCACTGGACGACTTCTAGCCGTGTTTTGTGGAGGGCGAAATCTTAGTGACGTATTCACGAATAAAAATGTTGAGCGAGGGGGAGCGGGCCACCAACCGCCAGCGTTGTTGACAGGGGTTGAGGGGGGTGAGCAGACCATCCAGTCGTGAGACGTTGTTGACTGAAAGGGGGAGGGTAAAGCCTGCCGTCAACCCGTCCTAGCAACTTTAAGTCCGACCTTTTGGGGGGACAAATCATGGTTCCAGGACCTTTGAGGGACACATTGGTATCTGGTGCGTTTGATTTTGTTTCGTCAACACAGACTGCTCAACACGAAATGTAACGCAAAATCGAAAGGAGCAAAAGCAATGCAGATGTTTTGCATTCAGGTATTCGCCGCACATTTGTTTCCATTCCCCCAATAACTACTTTAAATTATGGAAAGCTGATATTTCATGTTCTGCATAATTTGTTATTATTTTGACACCACACAAGTGCAAAAGATACCTATTGCGGAGAAATTGAAAACTAAATGCCATTATCGTTCCTAAATGAGGTACTGAAAGCATACTGCGATTTTTTAACCAATAAGGACAATTATCTTTTGTCACAAATCTGGGTTTTATACCCAGGCTTTTAAGTACACACTAGTCGTTTGCATTTTTTTGCGCTGTGAGGGTAACATTTTTAAGGATATAATTTTTTTAGTTTTTGGTATAGAAGCTTCAGGATCAAATTAAACATTCATTTTTTCTACAAAAGTTTCCCATGGAAACATTTAACCAAAAAATCGCATACAAAAGTTCATCCTGCAGCTTGGTTAACAAGCATAAAAATATATCCTTGAATTCTTATCCTCACAGCTCAAAAATATATCGAGAAAACGGCTAGTATGACGTTATTAACACGAATAAGGGCGCAAAATCACGTAGCCATTGCAACGCTATAAAACCCAGTTAACAAACGAACAATAATTATTGTGGTCCGGAGATGATTACTACATGAAGTATTTACTAGAAGACATATATTTTGAACAAATTAATGTTTTAAAATGCGTTCTTGTTGCCAAAACAAAAACTTTTGATACAATTTTTCATCAAAAAGTTAAAAGAGATACAAAGCTACGGATGCCTACCTAGTACCTACACACAGTAAATACTAAACTCTCTCCAAAATCCGATCCGATTTCAGGGACTGAACTTTTGTGATACCTGGCAACCAAGCCCATTTTGCCCCCGCTGGATAAAATCCGTGGCGCCACCACTAGGCGGATCCAGCCGCTCGGTTGGGGGGGGCAAACTTTTTGTGGCAAAAAGATACCCCCATTTTGCATTGGCTGATTTGGGCTGGTCGAATAATTTTGGTATTCTAGATTAAATATGTTTTTTTTTAAGATAAAAATCACTTTTCGTAGAAAGTCACTTTTTTGGGATTTTTTTTTCCTCGGTAAAAAACACATTTTTCGAGAAAAAAAATCACTTAAAGGAAATAGTTCACATTGGGATTGTTTTTGTCCAACACGATTTTATTATATTTTGAAATACAACTTCTTTTCATATTGTCAAAAATAGCCATGCATCGCGCCGATTCAGGACAGGACGTACATTATTCATTTTATAAAACTATATGCATACTCTGCAATTTCAAACGAAAAAAAAAAAAAAAAAAAATGAATCGAATGCTAGCAAAGCCAATCAAGATTCGAAAGTAGTCGCGTAAGATTACTGTATGGCCTCCCGGAGTCCACATTAGAGTTCTACATGGGGCGGCTATCCACATGGCTGGCCGAACCCCACGGCTAATGGGTTGGGCCGGACTGGGAAATTTATAGATCATGACTGTGGCTACGGCTGTGGCTGCATAGTCTAGCCTGGAAATTTTGTTTTACATAAAATATTATCAAACCAATCGTTGGTTGACAATAAGTCTTACGACATGTTGCTATAACAGTAGACTGAAAAATAAACACATTAACATTAATTTACAAAAAAAAAAAAAAAATCCTCACGGCTGGCCAACGGCCAGCCATTGACATTTTGGGAGTGGCTGTGGCTGGCTGCGGCTGTGATGTCCATGGCTGTTGGAGCGGCTAGGTCCAAGGCAATAGTTCAGCCATGTCGAACTCTAGTCCACATTCTTGGCATTCTTTGTTTATGGCCCACATTCCTTCGACAAAAAGTCAAATATATTCCGCTGGAGAGCCTTTTCAGTACAAAAAATTTACAGGTAAGAGTTTTTTAACACGGCCTACAAAACTGCTATCTCAGTTCAAAACCAATGTTGAAGGTGAACTATTTCCTTTAAAAAACACACAAAAAAACGATGTTCCGTGACATATACTCACATAAGTGATAATAACATTTATATCATACCAACTCGCGGGGGTGTCACCGATAATAATTGAGGGAGTCTGCTGAAATGACGAAAACATTTGTATTCTTTTGTCTGTGTGTATTTAAGCCTTTGCAGCACTTTAAATGTGGATATCCATGTTATAATAGGTAGGTATTTAGTTAGCGACGCACGCATTTTTCTGGTTTGCCTGATAAAACTAAAAAATCAAGGCCCGGTGGGCCTTGTAAGTAGAGGATAAGAGGCTAAAAAGGCTATTTATTCAATTCAGCGTCAAGACGAATCGAAAACAATTGCGATGGTTTCGTTATGATGATGGCCACCGATGTGACGCCGCAAAGCAGCGTGAAACTTTTAATTTGAGATAGTGGAAAACGACATTTTCATATTGGAACCAGGATGTTATTGGAGCCAAGCCTCAGGTAATCAGTTCAGCTGAGCGCGCCGCCGTGTGCGGACGCGAGCGCTGCTCGCTCCTCCCCGCTCCCCTTCAGCCTGCCTGTATAGAGTGCTGCTGCAAACGTGAGTGTGAGACTGTGTGCGGGACTGAGTGTCTCTGGAAGTGAGTGAGTGAAGTTTGTGGAGCTGAGAGTGCGAATTCGATTGGGTGTGCGAATTCGTGTCTGTCGCATCACCTGATTGCGTCTCACCTGGACCTGACGAGACCAACATGCACCGTGACGTCGCCCGGCTTCTGGTCCTCCTCTTGGTGGTGCGGGTGCTCTCGCTCGTGTGCCTTCCACCGGCCGCGCCGTCGATGGACGAATCGCTGCGTCGCCGTGAGCTGGATTGGCCGCAACGGAGACACATCACCCACAGACGACCGGTGGCTCCACGGCCGTCTGGTCTGCCCGTGGTGCCCCGGCCGCAAGTTTACAATCATGCTACGGAAGGTGCACCGCCCGCTGGTTGTGACGTCATTTTTTATATATACGTCACTTCCGTCGGCGCGAGGTTGCCACAGTTCTATGGGTGGTTTTAATACGGGACAAATGCGAGTCAGCGTATCGCGGACAATATGCAAGCAATATGCTATGATCCTCTTGAGGGAATTTTTTTTGGTCAACGCTTATTGGTCACTGAAAGTCGGTAGGTGTTGTAATTATAGAACAATGAACTAATGGTTTAAACACCAGGCCCTCCGTCTGCACGGTTTTTTGACGTTGGTTCCCAGTCTTGGTAGCCTCTCTGTCGCCTTCCGCTATACGATATAAAGGAAATAGGTTCACTTTGGATTGCTCTTTTATAACACAATTTGATTATATTTTCAAAAAATATATCTATAACATTCTTTTCATAGTTCAAGAATAGCCTTACATCGCCGCCGATTCAGGACAGAAGGACGTAAATTATTAATTCATTCTAAAAACTATATGCGTACTCTCCGCAACGTCAACGCGGTTTCAGCCAATCATATTCGAATGTATAGTCGCGTAAGATTACTTTGTACAGGCCTCTGCCCAGGCGTGTGCGTGCACCACAACAAGCTCTGCCGCAGGCGCTGTGAGGCCTCACAATCCTTCGGACAAAAAGTTAAATTATATTTCGGCCTGGAGAGCCCTTCAGCCAGAAAATCTTGCAGTTACGGGTATCTTCAAACAACAAAACAAAATGGTAATCTACGGAAAACTGCCTATCCAGTTCTCCAAACCCATGTTAAAGTTTAGAACAATTCTTTGTAATAAAATCACGGTAAGATTTAAATCTGGGGTGAATTAAATGTTTTTCTCATTTTTATCCGTTAATACGTCAATACAAGGCAAGAAATCAAAAAAATACGTCCAATCATAAAACTTGCCTATTATTACTGAAACGTATTATAGCAAACGCACGGAGAAGGGATACCGCATTATACTTTATGCTCTTTGATCTTGTACCAATGTGCCTATATAATTATCCGATCTGTAGGCTACTACTGCCTTGGTATAGATAGTTTTGCGTTTGAGCGAGACCATGTCAACGTATCTTTGCTGTGTGCGTAAGAGGCTCACTGGCATTGCTCTCCGTAGAGATCTCGTAACTGTCAATTTCACGTTAGCGGCTTATACATTAAACTACCAATCAGGGCCAGAGTGCAGGCGCCGCCGCATGACGTCACCCACAGAGCGTACTTGGCCAATCAGCGGCGGGCGGTGCACCTTCCGTAGCATGATTGTAAACTTGCGCCCCGGCCCTCCCCACCTGGCGCGGCCGCGCCTGGCCCGAGTCGCCCCGCGTTGCCTCCGGCTGTCCGAGGTCACCTGGCGGCTCGGCCGGCTGGCGCGCTGCCATTGGCTGACGCTGCCGGCGACCGCGGCTCTGCGACTGACCTCGCCCTGCAACCCGCAGCGCGCCGGGATGACCCCGGTGAGGTCACGCCGACCGTCCAGGGCCGCTCTAATGAGAAAAGCGTGCGCACGTGCCAAGACACCCACCCCTGACTTGTGGAAAGACAGCGGCTGAGAGGTCACTAACCACACACCAAATTCGAGCACAATCGGTTCAGCCGTTCCTGAGATATAAAATAGGGGTGTGCACGTGCAGAGGCACCCTACCATTGACATGTGTAAAAGCAGCGGCTGAGCAAGCCAAGTCCCTAGCCACACACCAAATTGGAACATAATCGGTTCAGCCAATCCCGAGATATAGAATAGGGGTGTGCACGTGCAGAGGCACCCCACCTCCGACTGGTGGAAAAGCGGCGGATGAGGGGGCCCTAACCACACACCAAATTCGAACATAATCAGCCCAGCCGTTGCAGAGTTTTTGCGACAAAACACCTTTCAACACCCCTTACGCGCCACGTGCATTGGTAGCCAGTAGCCACCCACATGAGTCGGCACTGATGAAAAACAGGATTGATTGGATGGGGCTACTCAGCAAAGAAGCCTGTTTGTCAATGGAACGTGCGGTTGCAAAGATATAAACTTCTCAAAAGCGTCGCCACGGGTTGGGCCGCTCATTATCAGATTTTCCCCATATACCACGTGAAGACGAGCGGTGCTCGCTCGTAACCAGCGTTCGAAGGGCCCCATAAATAGCGAGTATTTCAGCCGCTAACGCGTTCGTTGTTTATAAATAATTCCCTCGTACCAAACAAACTCGTTTTTCAATGTTTATTGAGACCATCTTGTACGTACAAATACAACACTCGGAAACAGACACCAGACCGAAGATGCGAAACACACCGATCCACAATGCCCGTATTCTGAGAAACGACTGCAATCTTGCCGTCTTTTGCGAGATACGATACTCGACAATACGTGCTGCCAAGACGGGCATGGCTCGTCCCCTCACGTACCAGAACGAGGGTATACGTCCTGTAACAGACAAAACATGGGCCGATCAGTCAGGGGGGCACAGACATATCCTCAGACAGACGAGAGACAGGAAACTGCTCAGCCAAGTCGAATGTGTATACACCACACGGAGGTTCAGGGTTGAAGGTATCATCAGAGCAACTCAGAGGTTAACTGGTATCGTGTGGCCACTATCCTGGATAGACAAACTGATACATAAATTGAAGCAAGCCAGGTAGCTAAGTAACTACGCTGGGTAATCCAACCACAGACACGAGAACAGCATAACAGGACACTGCGGCTAGAGCCAGTATTATACAGAACGGCACCAGACTCACCGTCAAGAGTGTTGAAACTGAGGCCATCAATCAACTGATGCATATCGACTGCAGCATGCTTTCTCGGCGGACAGGCAGCCGATCCCGGGGGTTAACTGTCAGGTAATGAGACTTGGTGCAGTTATCGGAGGAAGGCGGCAAAGACAGTCTTGCCGCACAGCGTGGAACTTGAGCTAGCGTCTCAGAAAGGGTTCTTGTCTCAGTAGTCATGTATATTGGGTGATTAAGGTAACCATCATCGTTATAAGGCAGGTAAAATCCGCTACAATCGAATTCCCACTTACCTATTACTGTAGACTTTCACAGCTCCCTCGGTTCCAGACTGGTGACACGTTGACATATATTCAGCTGGGAGGAGAAACTTGGGTCAGCATGGCCAGTCGAGAACACCGCTGTCCAATGATATCATAACACTAGGTCAGTGGTAGTGACAAATAGTGAGCTCTCATGGAGAATCAAGGCACAGGAATGCATCATGTCATATCCAGACAGGCCCTGGACCAGTGTCCTAGGATTGAAAATTTTGGGTGTATAGTTGACACTTACAAATATAATATTCCCACTCCTTTTGCCCAATTTGAAGAACTATTTTCGCACTCTTATTCACTTTTGATATTATTTTTTCACTTCATTTATTTCAAATATGTAAACAGCCAGCAAATTGTCAAGTTTGTTTAAGAAGCAACATAGGTAAATTATTGAAAAGGGCTCTTTTTGAGGTATAATTTTCCACTTTTTTCCTGATTTTCAGTGTGAATTTTTCAAATCTGCCACCCTGCTTTCAAAGCATCTAGGACACTGCCTGGACTAAGCCGCACTCATTGGCCACCGCTACTCACCCAGGCTGGTACGGTATCACTGCATTATTGTCTCAAGATGAGGCTGTCTTGATGTGCGAAGATAATGCTATCTTGAGACGTAGAACCACGTGCCCTATAAAACAGACAATGGCGTCAGAATACGGCCCTGGCGACAATAACAGGCTCAGAGAACGCACTAATCTTCAGCAATCTATATTTCCACATTTTAATCTCGGACAGCGGATCTTTGTTAGTCACATTGTAAGTGCTTAAAACAGAAGAAGTCCAGTCTCATATCTTTGCTTACCTGGACCGAGTGTATTAAAGCCGGAGTAAAGTCTCTGTAAAGTCGCATGATGCGGCGAAGAGCTCCGGACACAGCCAGCAGGTGCTCTGTAAAACAGACATAGCCGTCAGAATACGGCCCCGGTTGACAATAATAGTCCAGAAACATGAATAATCTCAGCTAATTATATTCCCATTTTGATTCCGGGACAGCGGATCTTTATCATCCTTGAGTGACTGAACAGAAGACGCCAGTTGTATACCCTCGCGTACCTTGATCGAGCTGTACTACAGCAGCTGAGACCATCTGGTTGCAGATAGGAGACTGCAACACAATACGAAGGAATTACATAACATAAACAATCTGCACAATTTATCACTATCAAAAACGAACACGAACGACGATAACAATTCGGATTTTAGTATGAAATAATAACACAAGCTGCGAAAAACATTCAGTCACGCAATAACCTATTGATGACTTCGCTTCTTTTCAGCTTGAACTTCTACTTGACAGGTATTGGGGACAGCACGGCGACATTTTGAATGATAGGCTGTGGCTCGCATGGTCTTTCTCGACTGTCCTGGTGGCGGGGCCACTACAGCGAGACACTGGAGAATGGCCGTACCGACGCCCACACCGGCGCCGGGTTCCCAGCACCGGGGACAGAGCTGATGTACGACTGCTGTGGCATAAGAACATACTGCATTGGATACAGCTCCGGGGCCACCGCGCAGACCGACGAAGGAGAGTCTGCGCACATCGATTAACTCCACGCTTAATGCACAAACTTGCAACGATTAAAGTTGTCTTACCATTTGGCCGCTAGCGATAGTTGAGCCGATAGGCGCGCCAACCTCAAGGAGAAGCCATACACGTCTTTCCAGAAACAGCCACTTCAGTTCGCAGGAGCCTGTAATGGAATGCGAGAGTTAGCAACGGAACTGTTGTACCATTCGAGCGACGTAACACAGGGTATAATCAGAAACAAACCAGTCAGTCATAGTAGCTCAGACTGGGGCGGTATCAAATTCATCACAGAAATTCAATGATTAGACAGCATAGTGATGGTGCTTTGGGATACAAGGGCCGCGCAGCTGCTGCAATTATGACACTCTCGGATGGACAGGTCATAAAGCCACTTACCCAATGAATGTAATCCAGCGAAGAATAGTCCAGACAGTCGGAGCACCAAGGAACATCAATCAACGACATTTTGAAGGAGAGTTCCAGCGAGTCATCGTTCCTGGAATCGTATTTCGATAAATACATCGTCCGACGCATTCATAGTCCCATAAACAGAACTTATGACATGAGCTTGAGATTATGAGCATCGTACTATAACATTCAGTTTTCAGTGAGTAGATTGCACCAGTCATAACTTTGGCCAACGCCCGAATGCGGAGGCGCCGCCTAGCAAGAGACTGCTTCAGTTTTCCCGTCTTTAGCATGCCAACCCGGTAAAAGTCCACCGCAGTCAGCCGGCTTAATAAGGCGGGGTATGTACCGACACCGATTGATAATACATTAATAAAACTTACCGTTTGGGAATGGCGGTCCGGACGAGTGATGGTGTCCAGGCGAAGGATTCCTGCGACACAGAAGGTTAACAGTGAGAAAATGGCAGAGAACTGCAGCAGCTAGTTATTTGTACAAGTGTATGATCAGACGCGACAGATTTTCTCGCTACCCTTGCTTCCTTTTGTAAATGAATTTGAAAGCAATCTGTATAATTTAAAGTCCTTTTTATAATGGATTATAACCGCGTTTAACGTTTACAAATCTGCATTTATCTCTATTAACATCATTGCCGTTATTGAGTGTGTCGGCGGAACTACAACTACCGGCCTACGATTTCGGCACGGTAGCTGTCCAGTCCGCCCCGATGGATCTGGTCACCTTCCTGCGCTGCATGGGTCAGACGCCATGGTAGGGACGAACGCCTAACACGGTCAAGTGCGAACGACCCTAACCACAAAAATAGTCAGCCCCTGCCTAGACCACCGCCAGGAAACACACCTGGAGTGAAGGCCGCCACCAGGGGCGTGCTCGCTCGACGTTCTCAATCATCATGGTATGCTGGACCTCCATGACAACCACGCTGGAGTTGGTGGTGCCCAGGTCAATTCCGAATGAACACAGCAACTTGAACTGAAATAAAAAAGCATGATTAGAGCAAGTCTGGTATAACTCATCACATAAGAACATGCGTTTCGTCAGACAAGAGTGTGTCAGAAAATATGAGAAGTCAACATGATACTTCAGTGTGCTAAAATCATCACAACAGTATACCCAGGATATCCCGTATATGCTGTACCTCCTTACTCACCTTGTGAAACAGCTTCGATAGCAGTCGTTGAAAAGAGAAGACGAATCACCTGAAATAAACAACAGCTATTAAGATACTGACAAACCAACAGTCACAAATTTTAATGTCTGATTTGGATCAGCAGAGTGGTAAGTTGTCGTCATGCGACAGTCAAGAGTAGCAAATACTGCAAACATAATATCAAGAGCTCAGAAGCGAGACTAAGCAATTAGAGACATCAGGGGTCCACAGACATCTCCACCACAGATGAGAGACAGGAAACTGCTCAGCCAAGTCGAATGTGTATACACCACACGGAGGTTCAGGGTTGAAGGTATCATCAGAGCAACAGGTTAACTAGTAACGTTTGGTCACTATCCTGGATAGACAAACTGATACATAAATTGAAGCAAGCCAAGTAGCTAAGTAACTACGCTGGGTAATCAAACCACAGACACGAGAACAGCATAACAGGTCGATGCGGCTAGAGCCAGTATTATACAGAACGGCACCAGACTCACCGTCAATAGTGTTGAAACTGCGGCCTTCATCAACGTGCCATCGCTGCAGCATGCTTTCCACAGCAGCCGATCCGGTAACCTGTCAGGTAATGGAGACTCGGTCAGCTATGGAGGAAGCAGGGCAGTGCCGCACAGCGTGAACTGAGTTACTCATCAGTAGTCAGCGAAATGTGAAATAACCATCATCGTTATAAGGCAGGTAAAATCCGCTACAATCGAATTCCCACTTACCTATTAGTGTAGACTTTCGGAGCTCCCTCGGTTCCAGACTGGTGACAAGTTGACATATATTCAGCTGGGAAGGAGAAACTCAGGGTCAGCATGGCCAGTCGAGATCACCGCTGTCCAATGATATCATAACACAAAGTCAGTGGTAGTGACAAATAGTGAGCTCTCATGGAGAATCGAAGGCACAGAAATGCATCATTTCATATCCCAGACAGTCCCTGGACTACCCACCATTGGCCACCCTACTCACCAGGCTGGTACGGTATCACTGCATTATTGTCTCAAGACGAAGGCTGTCTTGATGTGCGAAGGAACTCCGCACGTTGAAGCACGTGCCCTATAAAACAGACAATGGCGTCAGAATACGGCCCTGGCGACAGAACAGGGTCCGGAGAGGCGAAACTAATCTCAGGGCTAAATTATATTCCAAATCCACATTTGTTAATTGGGAAACAGCGGATCTGTTATCAATCATTGAAGTGATTTAAAGCAGAAGAAGTCAGTCTGCATAGCCTTGCTTTTAAACCTGACCGAGGTGTATTAAAGCGGAGTCAGTCCTGTAAGGTCGCAGATTGGCCGAAGAGCTCGCGGGAAACAGAAGCAGGTGCCCTGTAAAACAGACAAAGCCCGTCAGAATCACGGGCCCGTTGTGACAATAAAGTCCAGAAAACTGAACTAATCTACAGCGAATTATAGTTCCACATTTTTGATTTCGGAACAGGGATTCTGTTAATCATCATTGAAGTGACTGAAACAGAAAGACGCCATGTTGTATACCTCGCGGTACGCTTGATCGAAGCTGTTTAACTACAGGCAGCTGAGCAATCAGTTGCAGCATATGGGAGACCTGCAAACACAATACGAAGGAATTACATAACATAAACAATCTGCACAATTTATCACTATCAAAAACGAACACGAATGACGATAACAATTCGGATTTTAGTATGAAATAATAACAAAAACTGCACAAAACATTCAGTCACGCCCATTGCCACCTATTTTCGACTTCCCTTCTATTGAGCTTGAACATCTAGACATGTATTTGGACAGCACGGCGACATATCGAATGATAAGCTGTGGCTCGCATGGTCTTTCTCGACTGTCCTGGTGGCGGGGCCACTACAGCGAGACACTGGACGAATGCGTACCGACTGCCCACACCGGGACGAGTCTCCGCAGCCCGGGGACAGAGCTGATGTACGATGCTGTGGCATAAGAACATACTGCATTGGAATACAGCTCCGGGGCCACCGCGCAGACCGACGAAGGAGAGTCTGCGCACATCGATAAACCATTTAACCGCTATTACAAATCAACTATAAATTACAACACTTACATGGTGTGGAGCCACGTTGAATGAAGCCAACCATGTCCGCTGGTGCCTGGATCACTGGAGGGTTTCCTGTAAAGAACAATGCAGAATATCAACACAATTTGATCGCTCGGGTGTTTTGCTTGAGGCGGGCTCGAATGTCGAACCTCTCTCGCATAGTGCAGAGTAATCGTCAGATGGCCGTTCTGGACTCAGCACAGCTAACTCAGAACAGGTCTGTGAAATGAACAATCATCACGTTCACTGAAGAATAACTTAACACGAGCACTTTGACTAGGAACATTTAACACGCTCTGTGTTCCGTCCAATGACACAAAATAACCGGTATATGATAAGAGGTCAGGGAATCTGCGACTGCGGGGTTTCTACGGCGTCTATGACCAAGCAGTTAACACCCTTCCACCACTCACCTGTCTCACACCTCCGGAGTCGCCAGCGTCGGCTAGCAGAGACCTGCCGACTACCACCGGTCTGAGACGCACAAACAGCCGCCAGCTGAACGAGCCACCAGAGACGGTGGCCGGTGCCAAGCTATGGACGGGACGGGAGGTTAGACGCCGGACGGTAGCAGCACGGTACACAGCGCAGAAGACACGGTCAGATGGCCGTTCTAGACTCAGCACTCCAGACTCAGTGTAGTGAACAATCATCACGAAAAGGACGAAGCAACATAGTGAATGTTAATTAAACGCAATGTAATTGAACCTTATCATGCCAGCTGGGGATACAATTATGCAGACTTTACTTTCAAAGACCGTCTTTGAATGTTGTCTATAGCAGATCATGAAAGTAAGCGAAGATAAGATCATATAGCCGCGTGTTAAAGATCGTATTACCTTTCGCTATATGTCTGCCGTGGTAACCAGACAGGCATCCCAGACTGCCATCACCAGCTTCGTCTGGCCGCCAGGAGTGGTTCCACGCGGCTCCATCTGTAAACACGGACAGACAGTCGTGTCAGAGGAGGACAGGCCGGACAGGGGCCGGAGACATCACATACTAGTGTCAGACGTGCCAGGCCGTCAGAGGCCAGAAGGCCTCGGGTGGAAACCGCGAATGGTTAGGAGCTGAGGTCTCATCATAATAACGGAATGGAAAGTAAAGACGCGAGCGACAAGCCACTCTCAAGAACTCACCGTGTAGCTGTCAGAGAGGCAGAGATAATGGATTACTGAACCTCCGAACCCTGCAAAAGTAGAAAGAGTATTGGATTAACTGCATGATCTTATTCCGAGGCAAGCAGGTGCCGAGGATTCACACAAAGTATACTCTATATGACTATCGATTAACACATGCAAAAAGTTTGTTTATTATTTATTTGATTTTACAGCTAAGGCCATGCCGCCGAGGGCACAACACTAACAGCTCAACTGAATACTTTAATATATTTCTGAATATTGAACACGACTGAATACTAGAAAACACTCGCGAATATATAATTATTCAACCAGCCTAAACTACAAGTGTAAGCCGTGTGCAAATGTATGGGTCCACAAGTCCCACTCGCGTCCTTTCGACCGGCGGGGAGGTTAGGGCACCACCATCACTGTCCCAGCGCGCTTGGCCAGGCAGGTCACAGTACGACCCGGCTGTGGTTTGGCTACTGGTTAACCTAGCAGAACACAGACCGTACAAGGTGTTTGAACGGTACAATAAGCTAAGCCGACAATCTCTTACCTTGTAATGAGCTTCTGACAACAGGTCCAACGGTCAGCGTAGTTGAATACCGGCTGATAATTATTGCGGAACTGTGAGCCACTCCGTCAAACATCACAGTTCAGGTGTTGCGCCGAGCCTCCTGTGAAGAATCACACTTTGGTCAGCGACCTTGCCAGCAGCCGCAGCGGGTGGGTTGAGCAGAAGATGAGGTCAGTTATAGCATAGTGTGTCTCCAGATACCAGTCAGGAAATGGATCCGGGTTTATCATCACGCAACACGGCTTATCATTAGAGAGCGGGATGACGAATTCCTCAACTTACCGACGGCAGAAGCAGCAGGCGACTGTAATAGCCAGGAGCATCATCTCATCCAACCGATCCATCCCAAACGCACGTGTGTCTGATGTGCTCTAGCGCAGCGAGCTGCATGCTCCGTGTAGAAGCCGCCAGTCTGAGATGAAAGGGAAGACACCGGACCAGCGGTGGGTCAGTTGATAGACGTAGATCAGTCACGGCGCCAGCGGCACCGATGACAGACGAGGTCAGATAAGATCAAAGCTATCAAAGGCGGGCAGACCGACGGGGAGCCTCAGTCCGCCAGGGTAGACCCGGCTCACACCGACCGGCCGCCACGGCCTCATACTCGGCCTTTGTCATCATCCTCGGTACATACAGTAGGCTGGACACACAGCAGCGGCAGCAATCGCAGATCAGGACAGAGTAAGCCACAAACTGAAGGGTAGACACAGATCCGACCAGATGGCAACATACAAAGGACATAATTACATATTACTCAAATAAAAACAGACAAACAAAAGACGCTCACCTGTAAGCAGCAGTTGTCGACAGTACAGAGGAAACTTGTCCACCGTTCCTCCATATCGCTGTGCTGTCCGCTGTAACATACAACACAAAATGTTAGACGCAATGTAAGGCCTAGTACAGCATGACACGACTATACCAAAGTCAGATAAAAATCAGCAGCCATGGAAAATGGTTTCAAGGTTTATCAAACGGTAATTCCGTACCTTTCATCATCTTATTTTCGTGGCAGTATATTTCCCTCCCGCTCGGTTCATCCATCAACAAGCTGAGCAGGCAACAAAAAGCCTCATGGTTGGGTACCTGGATGGCGGTCATCTTCACTGGTGGCACCAGCCATGCCTTTCTTCATCGTCTTCTCCAGCCCTGCTGTAAATACCAAACACACGATGTTAGATCAATGTAAAGCCAAGTACAGCATGACACACATATCCTCAGTCAGATAAAAAATCAGCAGCATGGAAAATGGTTTTCAAGGTTTATCAAACGGTAATTCGTATTTCATCATCTAGTATTAGTGGCGGTATATTTCCATCCCGCTCCGTTCATGCCGTCGCCAAGCTGGGCAGGCCAACAAAGGCCTCATGGTTGACGTACCTGGCATGGCGCCATCTTCACTGGTGGCAACCAGCCACTGCCCTTTCTTCTTGTCTTCTCTCTGGTCCCTCACCAATCACCAATGCGTCTGTAAACAATAATAGAAAGGTGAAATGACCAATGACCATATAGTTAACTATTTTGTCGTAAAAGCAGCCCGAACCAAAAATGCTTTCTTCCTTCATCAACTAAAATATGAACCTGCCTCCCCCATCTGGTGGCGTTCTCCAGTGAATACTGTGGCGAGTGGTGCCTGTCCGCCGTGTCGGAAGAACGGCATCAGCGGCGACACCAACCAGCCAGCCGATTATCCTCCAAGGTATTCATACCGCTCCGGCCAAGTCAGGCCGGCCGGGAATTGGTCTTGGTTCGACGGCGCCTCGTCCGCCACAGAAAAAAACGAACGTTAAGCAAATATGGCCAGGATTGTTCATGTAGCGCAAAAGTGTATCATTAATGAGGGAGTTGTAAACTGGCTATCTTTGAGAGAGTTTGCTTACCTGTATTAGCTGTTGAGACGAGACGGTATACGAGCAATGGAAACGCAGATCACTGTGTTGTAAGGGCTCAATGACGCCTAGAACTCCTTGGTTATTTATGTTATTTTATTCCAGCTCAATATGTTAGACAGGTAGCATCTGTAACACAATACAACTTAGGTTACTTGTTGTAATTTCACAACCCCAGGCTGGGAGCTGAACGATAACATAAGTCGGCCATCACTATCGAGTGTCCGGAAGTCTTAGTTCTGAGAGTCCGACGTCAGAGGGACTTCAGAGTGGAACAGTCCAGGACGCCAGCGGCGCCTCTCTGTACCAGAGCGTTGGCCCCGGCCGGCCACAGCATAGCCGGACGGGAATTTGACACACTCTGGAGAAACTCCGAGCCGGGAGCGTGGCATTGATACGACACAAAGTAAGCCCTATACCCTTAATACATAAAATCGATCCAAGACTCGACAACGATGCAACTACAGTCCAGTGATCAAGTCCACTTGTTGCTTTGGCAACAAGTTTAATGTCATTTACATCAGATACCATTCCTTATTCCAGACTCGGTCCACTGGTTACCAACCTGCCCAATAGGGCGCCAAGTGACGGTGGACCCATAACCCGACCCGATCACCATGATGACTAACCTGCAACGGAGATTGTTGGTTTCCTCTGCCTTCACCCTGGACTGTGAATTGTTATCCGTAGTTCACACTGAAGGCAGAGCCGTCCACACCGGCGGCCGTCTGTGGAAGAAGGAGGATCCCGAGGTGACGCGACAGTCCGGTCCGTGACACAGTGGCGACATGAGAAGACAATGTCAGACGTGCCAGGCCGTCAGGGGCCAGAAGGCCTCGGGTGGAAACCGCGAATGGTTAGGAGCTGAGGTCTCATCATTAATAACGGAATGTTGAATTGTGCCCTGAATGGTATTTGTAACTAAGAGGCTCCGATATACCTGCAAAATGTAAGCTTAAAAAATATGCAAGAACCACATCAAGCAGTTTGCACTAATGCTTACCTGGAGAGAAAGGTCTTGAGCGGGCCCTGATAGATAGCCGATTTCGCAGCCAGAGCACACTGAAGAAAAAACAACGGGTAATCGTTAGATGCGAGAGGTCGGATGGTAATAGGTAAAGAGTGGGACACAGCAGCTCAGAAGTGTTAATGGTGTTTTCAGACAAATTCAAAGAGATTCCCACGAAATTTTCATCAGTGTGATAGCAATATCCGAAAATAAACATTATTAAATCAGAAACTAACCTTGCGTGAAATGCTCCAAGCTAAAGCCACTTTCTCAAAGAGGGTATGATGCTTCAACCATAACATTTATTGTAAAAAGTTCACGATTTCCTCGGAATTCTTCCATCAGTACACCATATCCGCAGAATGACCTGCGGAGGAAAGAAAACGTCAGAGAAACGCATGGGAAAACGCAGAGAAGCGGACAAACAATGTGTTCAGAGATAAAAAGCAGCCATGGAAAATGTTTCATGAATTGTTCAAGACGGTAATTCGTTTTTCATCAATCAGTAACATTCCAACACATCACAATATACGCACAAGTTTCAAGACTCACCAGAATACATTGTAGAAGTCCACAGTCTGACCACTTCCGAAGCAATAAATAATTTCTGGCTCCTGTAGAATTGCATCCAAGTGATGCAGGCGACACGATCCTGAAGAAAACCATGGATTAAGAATCAAGTGGTTGCAAGAAAATGAATTGGTAACGTACTAGACTATGTACATTTACAAGCTCGAAAAGCAATCATATGAACCATCAGAACAAAATATTTCAAATTCCAGCATAAGCACACGCGAACAAGGTGAAAGACTAATAAAAGGCTGTGGCTCGCATGGTCTTTCTCGACTGTCCTGGTGGCGGGGCCACTACAGCGAGACACTGGAGAATGCGTACAGACTTGCCCACGAACCGGCCGGGTCTCCCAGCCCGGGGACAGAGCTGATGTACGAAAAATGCTGTGGAACATAAGAACAATACTGGCATTGGGAATGACAACTCCGGGGCCACCGGGCGCAGACCCGACGAAGGAGAGTCTGCGCAGCATCGATTAAGCTCCACGCTTAATGCAAATCTCGCACGATTGAAGTTGTCTTAACCAATTTTGGCCGCTGGCGATAGTTTAATCGAAAGACGCCACAAACCTCACGAGAAAAAGACCAAACAACGTCTTTCCAGAAAAACAGCCATTCAGTTCGCAAGGAGGCCTGTAATGGAAAGAGAGAGTTACAACGGAACTGTTGTACCATTCGAGCGACGTTACACAGGGTGTAATCAGAAACAAACCAGTCAGTCATAGTAGCTCAGACTGGGGCGGTATCAAAGTCATCACACAGAATTGCAATTATAAAACAGCATGGTGGTGGTCCTTTGGGATACAAGGGGGCGCAGCTGCTGCGATTATATGGCGTCAATATAGGACACTCTCGGATGGAGTCATTAAGCCACTTACCCAATGAATGCAATCCGGCGAAGAACAGTCCAGACAGTCCGCGCACCAAGGAACATCAATCAACGACATTTTGAAGGCGAGTACCAGCTAGTCATCGTTCCTGGAATCGTATTTCGATAAATACATCGTCCAACGCATTCATAGTCCAATAAACAGCACTCACGACATGAGCTTAGGATGATGAGCATCGCACTTTAACATTCAGTGAGTAGATTGTACCAGTCATAACTTTGGCCAACGCCCGAGTGCGGAGGCGCCACCTAGCAAGAGACTGCATCAGTTTTCCCGTCTTTAGCATGCCAACCCGGTAATAGTCCACCGCAGTCAGCCGGCTTAATAAGGCGGGGTATGTACCACCGACACCAATTGATAATGCATTAATAAAACTTACCGTTTGGGAATAGCGGTCTGGACGGGTGATGGTGTCCAGGCGAAGGATTCCTGCGGCACAGAACGGTAACAGTGAGAAATGCAGCAAGTTATTTGTACGATTGCATGATCAGACGCAATAGATTTTCTTGATTTTCTCGCTACTCTTGTCTTCTGAAAATTATTGGTAAGCAATCTGTGTAATTTTAAGCCCTTTATAATTGATTCTAACCAAATTTAACGTTAAAAAATCTGCATTTATCTCTCTAAACATCATTGCCGTTATTGAGTGTGTCGGCGGAACTACAACTACCGGCCTACGATTCGGCACGGTAGCTGTTCAGTCCACGCCCCGATGATCTGGCACCTTCTCGCTGCAAGGCAAGACGCCATGGTAGGGCGACGCCTAACGCGGTCAAGATGCGACAGACCCTAACCAACAAAATAGTCACCCCTGCCTAACCACCGCCAGGAAACACACCTGGAGTGAAGGCCGCCACCAGGGGCGTGCTCGCTCGACGTTCTCCATCATCATTGTCTGCTGGACCTCCACGCTGGAGATAGTGGTGCCCAGGATGATTCCCGAATGAACACAGAAACTTGAGCTGAAATAAAAAAGTATGGTTAGAGCAATTCTGGTATAACTCATCACATATGACCATGCATTTCGTCAGACAAGAGTGTGTCAGAAAATATAAGAAGTCAACATGATACTTCAGTGTGCTAAAATCATCACCACACAGTAATAGCCCCAGGATAAATCCCGGTATATGCTGTACCTCCTTACTCACCTTTGTGAAGGCAGCTTCGAATAGCAGTCGTTGAAAAGAGCAGACGAATTATCTCCTGAAATAAACAACAGCTATTAAGATACTGACAAACCAACAGTCACAAATTGAAATCACTGATTTAGATCAGCCGAGTGGTAAGTTGTCGTCATTCGACAGTCAAGAGTAGCAAATACTGCAAACATCATATCAAGAGCTCCGAAGCAGGACTAAGCAATCACAAATGTCACAAACCTGGCATTGCTCCAAGCAGATCATCGGTAGCATGGTGGTGTTTGTTTTCGTTCTCTTCGTATTCATGGTTATTTCTGTAAACACAAAAGCCATAAGTTAGCGAGAAAAGCCAATTAAGAGTGAATATAAATTAAATTGTTAATCAGAAAAAAAAGCAGCCATGGAAATGGTTTCATTTGTATCAAACGGTAATTCCGTGTTTCATCACTGAAAGAAGCATTGAGCTGGAAGCACTAATATATAAATATATATATATATATATATGTATATTTGTAATATATAAAAATATATATACTCACTTGTCGGTGGCGCGCTTAACAACAGAGTTAACGGTCATGAGCCGGATGGCGCACACCTCGTCCTTCTGAGCCGATGTGGTGGGCGCAGGACGCGGAATGCAGTCTGAGACGAAAATTACCACCATATCGACCGTCTGGGGACAGAGGCACGGCGGTCAGGGAGACGGCCAACGGTGCAGCGGCTGAGGCGGGTACCACAGCGACACATTGAAGTGAGCTGTGCATTACGGCCAAACCAGTTTGGCTGATGTTGTATCTGTACGCTGCCTCCTTACACCCCTGAGCTGTCCAGCTCATCAGAGGCTCTAGCAGAAGTAGCGAGTTATTATCGCTCGACTGAAAGGAGACGGCCGAGAAACAGGCCGAGTCCCATCCAAGTCAAGCCAGACACTGACGCAACACATTAGTGCACCAGAAGTCTGTGAAATAAACAACCATCACGTGCATTTATGTATTCCTACATTAAATGCAATGAATCAATATCGAGAGCTTCGAAGGAAATTAAGCTATCAGAATATGTAACAAGTGTTGGATTTGTGGTTTCATAACATGGTCCTGGAGAGTAGAAAAAGTAAGTAGACAAATGTAAGCAGAGTGAAATATTAGTTTACCTGTCATGATAAATAAGATCTTGGAGCTCAAGAACAGCTTGATGGGCGTTTTCTTGGTGTCCGGGTCGTCGTACGACACCATGGTACCGTAGTTGGCCCACCTGTCGGAGGAGACGGATCAGATGGTCAGACAGCAGCCAGACAGGAGCCATGAAATTTAAAGCAACTGGAAGAGTACAGAACAGCCTCTTGTCGATAATGCAGAGTTTTTCTCAGCATTAGCTTCAGAATGAACATAATCATCATGTTCAGCAATAACAATATTGTTAATACCCTTTTACTGAAATTATAGATGAATTAAATGGATACTCAAAATTACTCACTCATATCGATTCAATGCACCCGATGTCAAGAGTAGCAGATATATCAACGTCACATCGAGAGCTTAGAAGCGGACAGAACTATCATTCAATGTAACATACCTCTGGCATTGCTTCAAACAGATCATCGAATCAACAACTTGTTTTCCATATTATGTGAACAACAAAACCATGTTAGCGAGAAGAAAAGTCAACAAGGAGTGAAAATAAAATATATGTTAGTTCAGAAAGAAAAGCAGCCATGGAAACTGTTTCATTGGTATCAAACGGTAATTCCGTGTTTCATCACTGAAAGCAAAAGAAGCTAGAGTATTTAGCAACAACAATGCTTACCAGGAGGCCGCTCGAGGTTCCCCGCAGGCAGGCAGACGCCGTGCAGATTGCCGAGAATGTCTGAAAAAGGTAGCCAGTATATTAGTGCACGCAAAAGATACAACACAATTACGGTGAGGAATAAGCAATCAGGAAATAACCAGTCAGTCATAAATGCTCAGACTGGGGCGGTATAAAGTCATCAGTTTCTTTCGCGTTACAAATCGATTCGATTAACACGACTCACCTCAGTCCAAGAAGGGCGCACGAAACCAATCCACAGAAGGCTCCGGGAAATGACACACCTGAGAACAAGAAAGGAATATCGTTACGATATTGATGTGCTGATGTTTACATTTGAGTAGCTGAGACACTCGTCAGATGGCCGTTCTGGACTCAGCATAGCTAACTCAGAACAGGTCTGTGAAATGAACAATCATCACGTGCATTTATTACATTCCAGCATTATACTTGGAATCTATTTCGAGAGCCTCGAAGCGGAATGAGCGATCAGGATCAGAATAAGTGCCCAGAGTTCGGCTTTTGTTTTGGAGAGACTTGATCCTGGAGAAAAGAAAATATATAGGCAGATTAAAATTTACGTATTTTACCTGTCATGAAAATTAGGATCTTCTTGGAGCTCAAGAGCAGCTTGATGGGCGTATTCTTGGTGTCCGGGTCGTGCAACACCACGGTGGCGTAGTTGCCTGTTGGATGGGACGGATCAGATGGTCAGACAGAAGCCCAGACAGGACATGACAGTTTAAGGCAACTGGACAGCGTCAGAAACAGCCTCTTGGTCGATAATGCAGAGTTTCTCAGCATTAGCTTCAGAAGGAACATATCATCATGTACAGCATAACACAATTGTATATAATAACACAATAACACTTCCAACATGAATCAATTGTTATCTGATTGATGGCAACCACGTTCCGATCATACAAGAACAGGAGTACTGACCAATTAAAAGGTAAATAAACAAACTATACCAACAATTACCAGCTAACCCTTCAGGATAAACAAACTATACCAACAATTACCAGCTAACCCTTCAGGGAACCGGGTCAGGGACGAAGGGCGAATATCAGGCCGTAGGTAAAGAAAACGCTACTAATGATGCCAATAAGCGCCATTGCGATGGAGAAATATGTGATGGGCTCTACGACACACCTGATTCTTGTCCCAAAGCGATTAGATAAAACCCGCAAGCTATACGATGGATACCTAGTCGAACTTGTTTTGCTCACGTCAATATTGAGGTCACCAAAGGAAATATTTTTTCCATTTAAGCACTTGCAAACAGCTGATTCTCGAGCAAGTCTGGTATCACAGAGGACAATGCATTTCTGGAGACAACGTTAGAGTCTACTTGATACTATCTTAGTGTGCTAAAATCACACGGTATACCCCAGATATCACCATCGTGCTCACCTGAATAGACAAGCTTCGAACAATATCGCTGAAGAAAAGGTGAATCCACTCCTGAACACGAACAGCCGTTATAGAATACTGACCAGCACAAAATCAAAAGTTTAAAGATTTTAAATGTTGATTTGGATAGCTGAGTGGTAAGTTGTCGTCATTCGTACAGTCCAAAGAGTAAGCAAAATACTGACAAACATCATAATCAAGAGCTCCGAAGCGAGGACTAAGCAATCACAATGTCACAAACCTGGCATTGCTCCAAGCAGATGCATTCGCCGGCATCAAGAAAGCCTTGAGCTTTCCGTATCTGCGAATAACCACATTAATTAGGGACACATATATTACAAAAGAACAAGAAATAGTTTATGTAATTGTTCAGAATAAAAAAGCAGCCATGAAATGGTTTCATTTGTATCAAACGGTAATTCCGTGTTTCATCACTGAGCAACGAAGCTGGGCAGTTATTTTAAGCGACACATGCAATTACCAGAGAGGGCTGCTCAGAAGTATCCCGCGACAGGCAGGCCGCCGAGATAAACTGAAATAATAAGGCACATCAGATCGTCTCGTATAATTACACCAAATTACTTTCCTGGGACAAGATTGTGTATTTCTTAAATGAATATTAAGGTCAGATTGTGCAGAAACCAATACAAAAAAGAAACGAAAATAAAAGGAGCCCATTAACAGATGCTGCAAATACGGTCTACAGATAACAATTCAATACAAATCTGCATATACCACAATCAATTTTGTCGCAATAGCTAACAGGACAGCAAACCTTATTGGAACAGTCACAGGCCTTGGAGCTATTATCGTTGCTCTATCACAATATCCACCAAATCATTTTTACAGAAGCAATGAAATCTGTCTAACATTGAGTGCACCATAATCGGTAAATAAGCTCACATATTCGAAGTTAATCAATATCTAACTAAAAAAGTCGGTACTTTTTACAAATAAAAATTCACAAGTCTACGGCGACACCATACTGCGGCTTCGCAGGGCGGACGAACCAATGCACAGAAGGCTCCGGGAATGACACACTGAAGCAAAGAAATATCGTTACTATATTGATGTGCTGATGTTTACATTTGAGTAGCTCAGACACTCGTCAGATGGCCGTTCTGGACTCAGCATAACTAACTCAGAACAGGTCTGTGAAATGAACAATCATCACGTGCATTGATTATATTCCTGAAATATACACAAGGAATTGATATCGGGAAGTTTAAACATTAAAGCGCATTGAGCAATCGAAATGTAACCACAGTTCGGTTAAGTTGATGACATAGTACCATAGAGAAGAAAATTGTAGATGTCCCAGAGAGAAGAAACTTATAGATGTCCCAGAGAGAAGAAACGTATAGAAGTCAAATAAAATTGTCTTCTATTCTGACATAAAATAAAGTTTAGTCTTTGAAGCAAACAAAACTTGAAAAGTTAAAAATCATAATTTGTATCATAGGTCCTTTAAAAAAAAGGGAATTGTAACTACAATACCAGAGAAATATAATATGTAAATATATAAACAATAAAATAAATTGTCATACAAAAGAAGGAGACAAATTCTTTGGAGGCCAAAATTCCAAGGCTGGGAATGACCTTCAAGGACAGTGACAGTTTCACCAAGAGAGCTCAGAGTAAAACAGGGTCACAAGATTCTATTTTGACTTGGGTGTCAGAGTGGAAAACTTGAGCCCAAAAAGACCATGAGAGTGGAAAATTATGTAGAAAATGGTACGATATTGATTACTGTTTTGAATATAGAAAGCAGTGGTTTTAATTGAAATCATGTATTTTTAGTAAATATTTATTTATATCAGAACCAATATCACAATGCATAATTTACGAGTGGAAAATTCATTGACAAAAAAAATGGAGAATGAGAGTGGAAAATTATTCACAGTTGGGAGTCTTCTCCCACCCAAATCAACAAATTTTGGGACACTGGAGTAAAAGGCACCCAATAAATTACCAGACACATATCAAACCGATTGAATAAAGCCCGCCGCCCTCAACAGGCGTACGAAGTCAACGTCGTGTACTACATAGCTGTCATCGCACAGTTTCAGGCGACAGTGAAAAGCTATGTGAGCGCCTCAGTTGACAGATATCAACTTATTTCCCCAGTCGAGTCTCGCACTCACCAATGATGGCGCGGTTGGTGAACGGATCACCTTCTTGGAGTCTGAGGGCAGCTTGATGGATGTCTTAATGGTGTCCGGGTCGTACACAACACTACGGTGGCGTAGTTGCCTGGCGGGGAGGGGTCAGACGGTCAGACAGCAGGCCAGACAGGACATGACAGCTTAAGGCAACTGGACAGCATCAGAAACAGCCTCTTGGTCGATAATGCAGAGTTTCTCAGCATTAGCTTCAGAAGGAACATATCATCATGTACAGGATCTTTTAATAGTCTACCTCAAAACCAGAAACAAATGGACAAAACTTGTAATATATGTTCAAAACCTTGTATATGATGCGACACGAATGCGCGAAACTCACCTGCGACCGAAAGGCGAACGCACCAACCCACTTGAGGGCTCCAGCATCTAAATGTACACCTCGAGGACAAGAAGAAATATCGTTACTATATTGATGTGCTGATGTTTAATTGAGTAGCATTAGACACTCCGTCCAGATGGCCGTTCTGGACTCAGCATAGCTAACTCAGAACAGGTCTGTGAAATGAACAATCATCACGTGCATTAATTATATTTCTGAATTATACTTAGGCATGAACCATTACATACCGTTTGTGCAGAAGCACAAGACGACCGGCGAAAGAAGCATGGCCCTCACCAGTAAGACAGCCTGTAAATGCAAAGAAGAATAGGTCAGAACTTAATGGGCAAACAACCTTAACGAGATGTTTTACCAATGTATCAGACGCGCCAGGCCTTCACAGACGAGTCTCGGGTGGAAACCGCGAATGGTAAGCATACAAGTATCATCATTGTAAGTAAGTAGTCTTTTGGAGCACA